>CAJNDV010007080.1:1950-23864 GCA_905221635.1 Symbiodinium sp. CCMP2456 | reverse complement strand
AGGTATAGGGGTATACCCCTATACCTATATACCTTATATATATATATAGATATATATAGGTAGGGAGGTAGGTACGTAGGTAGGTAGGAGTTCTTTGCAGAAAGTTTGATGTGTTGTCTTTACAACATCTGGAAAGGCCCTGGGCGAAAACCTCGAAATAGGTACTTGTGCTGCAGATTGAAGAGTTGGTTTCAACGATTGTGCTTTATGTCTCTAGCCCAAACCCATAGAAGTGACACAGGAGCAATTCATATACCCCAAAACACACACATGTAACTCCAGTGGCACAAAGCCTTAGCTCTGATACACCTGCACACGGTCCTTTCAAGCATCATGTTAGCCTGCACCACCGATGGAAAGTTCACATTCCCGTACGGAGTGCATGCGGTGCGGAAGGACGTCCCAGAATTGATTAGAGTCCAGCTGGAGCATTTGATAGCGAAGGTACATAAGAAGCCGGATGGCTTTCCTCGCAGGATGAAGTAAACAGCGAGCCTTGGCCACACATTGCATATATTGGGCAGGTTCTACATAGTATTGGGCTCTCTAACACTGATCTGGTCCAAGGAACAGGAAACCACTGGCCGAAGTGATGTCCATGACATTACTTTTGCCTTTTAGGTCTTGGGTCCGGTAGAGTAGATCAAACTTCCCTGCCTTGCATCTCCTCTCCCTCATAGCTTTGGTAAGATTTCCACAGCCAGCGAAGAACTCGAGGAAATCAAAGTCCTGCCAGGCAATATGGGAAGAATTCTTTAGCCCACCCCGCAAGCAGGAATCGCTGACTCTGGCATGCCGGCTGCAGCCTGGCGAAAATCATCCTTGCTGAAGATCAGCAAAAGGAGGCACAGGACGAACTCCTGCGCGTGTATTGTGCTGACATGAGCAGCACATGCTTGGGGGATAACGGATGCATGTATAGTGAAACCCTGCCTTCGGGGCACCGATTTGCTTCAGTCGCCAGACCATAGCATCAAGCTGCAGCATTGTGCCCGGTGAATATTGAAACTCAAAAGCACTGGTGCCAAAGGCTTGGATCAGCACAAGCAACATCACTTCTACAGCAATTCAGGTCTTCAGCACATTGCAACCATAAGCATGTTTGCTAGAGCTGTCGTCACAAACGTGGCGGCTGGGACACTTCTTCCGGTGAGCGTCCGCTCGTATCTTCCACATCCGGGCCTCAGGCAGCCACATAGAAGACTGCACATGGGAGTGTAGATCGTGCACAACATGATATGCAAGCCATTGCATACGACGACATTTTCAAAGCCGGCCACTGGCACTTTACAGATCGCACACAAGCACGAAGCGTTTTCAGAAACAGGGCTGCTGCGACCAGACCAACATGCATTAGGTTATCGATTCACTCTATAACATACACAGCCAACATCCAGCAGCCCCATCATCTCCCCCCTTGATAATCAGCAAAGCTGCTCCAGCTCCAAAGGCTGGTGCCACCAAAACGCCATAACTAGTTACATGGCAAAGAAACAAACAGGCTCTGCTTTACCTGTTGCCCCTGCAAACTTGAGAAATCATTTGCAACCCTCACAGGGCAGCTATCCCGCATGCTCTTTGCGCATATACAAAATCATGCTGCAGTGCATGAGGTTACTCTCAGGCATCGCGAAGCTGCTTCATGACCACACCAGCATTGAACCGGATCATATCCTTCATGCGGAGCACATCTGCCCGCCCCATGACGGCATCCACAGCTTTGTCACGGGCTGTGTCACAGCCAGCATCGGAAAACTCTGCAACGGCATCCTCGATGAGCTGATTCACATTCGTGGCCTTGGACCATGCAAATCTGTTCGAAGCTAAGCACACTTCGTGCAGCTACCAAGCATCGATCAACAAATATATAGCAACCAAGTGACTATATGATTTGCGCACATGTGATCGAGAGGGCCATGGCCAAACTCCAAGCCACAGCACCGGACTTGTGTTCCATGTAGAAAGCCTGAAGGAAGTAGTCTCGCTTGTTCGACTTGACATGCAGGCCGGTTCGGACCTTCGTCCAGTAGATATTCAGATGGACACACGACAACTTCACATCCAGCTCTTTGCGTAGCTCCTGCCGCAGCTCCTTGGTGTCTCCACCTTCGGACTTGAAGCCACAAACGGAGCTCAGAATCTGATCTATCGCATCCGCATCGTAGAGCTCGTGCTCGGTGTCGTCGACCGGGGCTTTGTTCTTGTTCTTGGCCTTGGCTTTGGCTTTGGAAGCTTTCATAGCTTTGGGCTCGGCCGGAACCGCACCCTTGGACCTTTTCGTGGATCCTTTGGCATTGGCTGAGTTCTTAGCCTTCGCCTTTGGCGATGCTTTCGGCTTTGCTGCGCATTTCCTTTTCGGTGAGGCTTTCGACTTTGGCGAGGATTTTGCTTTTGGGGAGGATCGCGGCCTTCCCAATTTCGTTGCCTTCGGCAAGCTGTCTACCTTGAGCGAGGTCTCGGCTGAACCCTCCCACAAGGCATCACCATCATCCGAAGCTGCACGGCGCTTCTTATTGCATTTGCGCATAACAGCCAAATTCCGCATCGAGCGGGCCTTCCGCTTGCCCTTCCCGGACTTCCGGCGACCTCGAGGCTCAGCATCCTTCTTGGTTTTCTTCGCAAAGTACTGGTCTTTTCGAGTGATGAAGTCCGCGGTCTCCTGCCCAAGCAAACGAACACGGAAACGATTAGATCACAATCGATTGGAGCCCAGCATGGAAAGCACTTATAGTAACCCCTGCGGCCAACCAATATATCCTTATCCTCAGGCGTGAAGGGCTGCGGCTCACCCTCAACCAAAGTCTCTGCCGACACTTTGTGATCGGGCTGCAACTCACCCTCAACCAGAGTCTCTACCGGCTCTTCGTGATCGGGCTGCAACTCACCCTCAACCAGAGTCTCTACCGGCTCTTCGTGATCGGGTTGCAACTCACCCTCAACCAACATCTCTGCCGACTCTTCGCGATCGGGCTGCAACTCACCCTCAACCAACGTCTCTGCCGACTCTTCACGATCGGGCTGCAACTCACCCTCAACCAAGGTCTCTGCCGACTCTTCGCCATCGGGCTCCGACTCACTCTGAACCAAGGTGTCTGCCGAAGCTTCGGAGCTCGGCTCACCCAGAATCAAAGTCTTTGCCAGGCCACCGTCATGGGAACTTGGTGCCGAAGGATCTGGCAAGCGTGCCCCGAACTGATAGGATCTTCTCAAAGCATCGGCTTTGATCTCCATGTCCGGAACCACCCCAGCCTCGGGTGGCACAAGCTCTGTCGGCACCCCCATAATATCATGTGGCAAAGTCTCATCCATAGCCGATGCCGGCTGTGTATTCACATACTCAGCATGTCCTGTCGAAAACAGACACAGAAACATCGGGTCCCTCTCGGTCTCTCTCGTACTATCCGTCTTTTGGGGCATAGAAGAGAATGGTATCGTGATATATATAAAGTACAAATGTATAGGTCCTGCAGGCGAGGAGGCCGACACCCTCGAAGGTGAGCTGCTGGGTCGAGCACACTTTCTTTGTTGGCGAAGCCTCAGAGCCATCAGCAAAACAAACAAGCTCAAAACCCAGAAATCTGGGATGCACATGGAGCTCATCGTCTGAACTTTGTTTACAAAGCCAAGTCACAGCCCAAGCCTTTTCTTGATCGCCTCTAAGCGAAGCCTTTTCGTCTCGGCAGCCATGCCTCGGACAGGCATGCAATGCAACATGAACTGTTTCTCCACGCATCACAACCCGTGCATCCAGGAAACTGTCTTTGGGCATCGAAGTCCATGTGACCTTGGAAGGCAAGCTGACCTCCGGCTCCTCATCATCATCGATGTTAATCACCTGAAAAATCGGCTCCTCGCTAGGCTGCTCCGCACGAGGCGGGGCCGCCTCAGCCTCCAGCTCCATCATCTGCTGATCGGAAGGCACGGGAACAGCATCTGCACCCAGGTACTCCTCATCCGCAGCGGGTGGCTCGCTGCTTCCCACCGTCGGGTCCGCTTGGCCCGTCAAGGAGCGAAACCGATCTAGCAAAGTCGCCGGATCAATCTCTGCTTCACCAGCAGCTTCATCCGGGCCACCTTCTTCGTAAGCATCTTCATCTTCGTCCATAACAGCGGCATCCTGGGGTCTATATGCAACACCACTCAACCCAAAGCCGACTTGCAAAAATCAGTCTCGGGAGCATGGCGACATGAGCCCAAGCATCTGAAGAGCTCGTGCTGCTTCGCGAGCGGGCTCTTTCATTGAAAGCATCCACATCTTCCTGACAAACGAGATGAATTGACCCAGACTTCTGAATTGGCTCAGCCCCCCACGAAGACATTCCCAACGAAATGACATGATAACAATGGAGACTCCAAGACCAGCACAAGAAAACACGAAGAAACCATAAAAACGAATCCAACAGACCCACTGATACATAACATCAGCATGACTCCTGGCCTGGAGTTCGGGCGACAGAGTCAAGCAGAGCTGCTGGAAGCTGGGGTCCTTGAGTTCATGGCAAACATGTAGCACCTAATCAGCATAAGTACACCGTGCATGATTCCAGAAAGTCTTGCAAGCGAGACACATTCGAAAATTCTTTCCTTCTGCATTTCATCTTCATGTATACCAAGTTTTTTCGAATCAACCATCCAGCACGGTGAACGTCATCAATCTCATTGTACTCCCGCTTGCACATGCCATAGAAGGCTCTGACCTCGGTTCGAACATCCTCGATGTTCGGCAAAGCCTTGTTGGCAGCCTGCATGCGGGACAACAAAGGAAGCAGCACTGCTGCATTCTTGATTGGCGTTTTCTTGTCCACGTTCTTTTCAGAAGCCTCGGCAAACAGTGCGTAGCCTGCCCGCATGACTTCTCGAAGTTCAGGGCTGGAGTCCCACTCCAGGGCAAGGCCCTCAAGCTGCACAGCACTAGTAGACTCCGGCTCCGGCTCCATGGTGTTGAAACACCACACACACATACACAGCTATAAAGGCTTTCTTGAGCAGATCACGACAAAAGCACGGTTCACATTCACAAACACACACACACACGCACACACGGCACTAGCAACATTCCTAGCTTGACGACTGCCTCTGAAGGACTGATGCATCACGCTGAGCTGGGCCTCAGACTAGCGGCATCTTCTCGTGATGCTCGCAAGCGAAAAGCCATGTGCGCTCTGCACTCAAGCGACGTGGAATTGATTCTGTTTTCGGTTGAAGGAACTTGGGGTGACTATGGCGTTTCGGTAACAATCCCTTGTAGACTCAACCCTGCATACAATTCTGTATCATATCTGAAACAAGACTTCTAGCAACCTTTTCGAAGACCAGAGCCTTACAGCAACTATATCATAGATCAACCACAAAGCCCTAACCCAGCCCTGAGCCGAAGAATGTCACGGCGAAGTCGAAC
This sequence comes from Symbiodinium sp. CCMP2456, assembly GCA_905221635.1. Taxonomy (NCBI): domain Eukaryota; class Dinophyceae; order Suessiales; family Symbiodiniaceae; genus Symbiodinium; species Symbiodinium sp. CCMP2456. Next base: position 18,466 of record CAJNDV010007080.1, on the reverse strand, counting down.
CTGCCGAGGCTTCCAGTGGGGCCAGAAGGGATATCAGTATAATTTACACGACCTCTCCTACAATCTCGTAATATATATGTATCTACCAGATGTGGAGAGAATCGGGTTTTTTAGGTAAGAACGCAGTTCTTTTCCAAATGGTCTCAAGAACGCAGTTCCTAAACCCCGACCTACTTTTATAAGGGTTTAGGGGTCTCTAGGTATATATATATATGTATCATGGATTTTGCAAGGTATCCCCCAAAAGAACTACAATGGAGACTCTAGGTAGGTGGGGGTTAAGGTTTAGGGTTGATAGGGTGAAGTTTAGGCCTGGTTCTAAAGGTCAGTTTTTCTAGATTAGGTTATCCTTCACGGGGGTTTAGAGGTATTGTTCTGCTGCTTTCTGGGCCTGAACGGTTCGTCAAGGCTTTGTACGGATAAGCAAGATACTGCTGATGGAAACATCCTGCACTACCTTCAATACCCAAACTATGGGAAGTACGGACAGTATGCCGCATTTGTTCAGCAGGTTCGATTCGTTTTCGTGTTCAGGGGTTGTAGGTGTTGAATTAGTTTGTGGTTTAGGTCAGAGGAGTCCTCATCAACATCACACTGCAGTCAGGCCACCGAAGTCACGGCAACCAATAGACAGTAGCAATGGCAGCATGGATGCCATGACCATCAGAATAACAATGATAGTATTCACCATCACCATCATCATCATCATCGTCATCATCATCATCATCATCATCGACGCCATGAGCATCACCACCCTCGTGTTGGTTACATTCATCTTCCGCATGCTGCGGGCTGTGAAGAAATCAATTCTGGATGAAGGGCAAGAGTGAACGAGAGCGTCGTCGAACATGCCAAATGGTTTTTGGGTTCCTCGGATTTCGTTTGGGTGGTCCACACGACGATGGTCCCGCAGGGCACATCGCGAAGATGTTGATGCCACAAACTGGCAGCTGTCACGAAAATCGACGCCTCAACATGTCCGATTCCTGCCAGTTTCATGTCGCACAGGCGACGAAAATGTGGTGCTCCGACAACAGCAATTGTTAACAAAGATGGCGGCTGCTCCTCAGCTGTCACCAGGATAGCTGGATGTGTCGCTCGGCACATGCCCGATTCTGATGGCATGTGTCGCTCGGCACAAGCGACGAAGAGGTGAGACTCCAGCAACGTTTGTAGTTGGTACTGCAAAACGACAACCGTCACGAGGCCCCACACGCCCGATATGGCAGATAGCAAACGCCAACCCGCAGCACAGGAGTCCACTAGGTAGCGACCAAAATCGCACCACATGAAAGGGGTTTGCGCAGGCGCGAAGGGCCTGCTAAGTAGCACCCCCTGGGAGGGAGGGCGCGGACGGGAGTTCAACCCCGGGTCATACATCACATGCGTCGATTTCCTGTCTCCTTGTGGGTAGAGTCTAAGGTGCGTCAGCTGGGAGCCCGCACTGGTTCGACCAGTCGATCTCATCACCTTCGGGGTCGTAGGAGCTTAGTCTTCAGTTCAGTTGTCGATAGGCAGCAGCAAATCTCACACGAGTGGCTGCAGCCAGTATCTTGCCTGAATGACATCACTGGCAGAGCCAGTTGCAACTATGTCATGTAGAGGCTTTCCGTCGAAGAGACTTTCCTTCTACCTGCGATGATCCATGTCTTTTCGGCTGAGCACTGAAGATATCAGTGACCGCAAACCCGCATCCTCCGGGCTACTACGCTGCAGCTGAGGGGTTTCAACGGCTGGCAGCAGGATTTTGCATTTTTGTTTCCATGTGATGGTGCGTACAATCCCGTCCTCACAGGACTTGAGCAGTACTGCCAGCAAGGTTGGGAAATGTAGGCACCATGCATGATGAGTTCAGCACGCACGCTCACCTGACACACAAAGTGAAACAGGTGAGTTGTCTTGTGCCAGCTTGCCGCCTCGGGAAGACACGCATTTTCAACCTGCAGTTGACGGTCTAGACATGTCTTCACTCTAGACTTTGCTTCATCAGTTGTGGCACAGCGAACCAGGCATTCGACAAGCGTTGCTGGTTTTGATCGTGTTCCGTCGGATGCAAGTCACCGTGCATCCGCACATGGGCGACCCCTCCTCCCAACTGCCCACTGTAGGACAGTCCTCCGTGACGAAGGCTTGAATAGTACCATTCTTGTCTTCGCCAACATGACACAGGATGGCATCGTGGATGAAGGAAGAGGGTATTGAGACGGAAGTATTTCATGCCGCGAGGACTCAAAGACCACCAGGCTGCCGAATGGCAGACCCTGGAACACTACAGAGGGCTTTGACTAGGGCCGGTCGAATCCAGACCAGCGACTAGGGTTGATAGAGTTCACATGTCTCAACTGTCATCGAAGTAGGCTGCGGAATGGTGCCACTTTGAGGTTCTAGGTCTGGCGTCTGGCTGAGACATGGCCATTTTGACTGTTATTCAGAGATGCCTTGCCCCTTGAGAAGACCAGAGCTTCTTCTGCCTCGCATTGAGAAAAGACGTGCCTGGGTCAAGGTGTGCATTTGTAGTCTTCTTGATGCAGGCAGGCATCCTCTCTGGTTAGATCGCGTCTTTGCTCTGGACTCTGGACGTTCAAGATAGTACTTAAGCGCTTTGCAAACCATGTCTCAGCATGCCTCTCATCCTGTTACTAGATTATTGCATAGCCTCTAAGAATTCGAAAAAACCTTTACGCACATTTAACGGCAGTGTGACCAGAACAGCTTGCATTTGCTAGATTTAGCCGATGATGTTTCTTGTTTACCATCATTTGAGTTACAGCTTCTAGCGGCAAAATTTCGCCTTGTCGGGCGCCTGCTCTTCCGACCACATGTTTTTGCAAAGTTTAGTTTCGCAAGTTTGGTGTGCAGCATTGTGGCCGCGTTGGATAGCTTATTTCAGCGAGATAAGTCCCAGCAGGATTACCATGTATCGGGCTGGTGTTTGCCTGCCACCCCTTCTAGGTGCCCAGTGTTCGGTATTGACACCGGGGCCTCACTCTGCGACACGCTGTGTACTGTGCTAAAAGGCCCGTGAAAGTGGCAGCAATGGTCAGCTTACTCCAAGAGCTCTCATGTCATATCAATAGCATCATGGTAACCATGGTTATTGAGACCCTTGTTAAATGAATCTAGCAACGTCTTTATTACCTGTTTTTCTCATGTGGAATATTCTCATGAGTTCTAACCAGTAGTTAAATAACGTTCTTCTTGATTCGGTGAGTAGGTCGTCAGGAGAACTATATAGAGATCTAGATCCAGATATTGATTCAACTGTACACAAGTATGTATATATATATATACATGTACATATACATATACATATACATATACATATACATATACATATACATATACATATACATATACATATATCAATATCAGTATATATATATATATACATATATATATATATATATATGCACATATGAATGTAGACATCTAGATTGGGAAGCTGGATGGGCCAGGCCTTTGAGGAGTTCTCGGAGGACGGAAGGCTGAACTGGCCGGGATTTGAGGCGAAGTCCCGGCCCAGAACGTTGGGTTTAGGGTTTAGGATGGTTTAGGGTTCTCCTTCCGGCTCCCTTTGGACCACCCTAAACCCTAAACCCTAAACCCATTGGAGCAACTTCAGAGCTTAGGGCCTGCAGGTGCCTAAATCTCCGGATTCACAGATCTCTTTGGAGGGTTTGCGGGTGCACAATATTGCAGGCTCCAGTGCTAGTGTGCCCTCCAATCGGATCACTGACAGCCTTTTTTCCGTCCGAAGTGGAGCTGATCCTGCAAAGTGACGGCAGTGACAGAATTGTCGACGAGGACGAGCGATAAGCTCTACTCTAATTGCTTACAACCATTGCGGAAGTGCTTCTCGCCAACATCTTCCACGTGACGTGTTATGTACGTGCTTCTGCCTGCAACCCTGAGTCCCTGAGTACTTCAAGCTCTGTGCCTCTGCCGCAGGGCCTTCTTTGCGGCCGTCTGCGCGCGCTGCCGAAGTCAGAGGCGTGAAGTTCACCGGAGCTTCGCTTCCAGGGCTTTGCTTGCTTTGTGCTTGGGCTTGTGGGGAGACTGTCGATGCGTGTATCTTGACGTAGTCCTTAAGCTCTTCAGCACTGCATCTGACGCTGGTGCTGACCGTGCTCGGCGTGAGTGGTCTGAGGAAGATGCTACTGTAGGACTTAAAGCGTGTTGGCTGGAAAGCGGGAATCTGCAGCCACATCATGCATGTTCCTGATGCAGGTGCAACATTATCTTGAGCATGTCTATCCAGAAGTGGCTGTCATGCGGGCTCTTTTAGGGCCATGGAAGTTTCAGAGCTGGAAACGTCCTCCGCCCATCCCAGGCCCAGCAAGTCTTTGCAGGGATGGCGGAGTCGGATGCTAGGGGCTTCCTGAGTGTGCAGGGGCCTCGGAAGACGCCGCTGCCCGGGCCGTAATTTCAGGATGGGACGCTCTGTGAGGATTTCAGGAACCCGTTGTCTCAGCGCAGAGAAATCGCGTAGATCTGTCTATCGATCGATCTATCGATCGATTGATCTATCTATCCATTCTATCTATAACTAACTCTCTATCTACTCCCGGCAGTGGAAGTCGGTATTTGTTTGGTTGACTCGCGGCAGTACATGGGGGGAAGCCCGTGAAGAAGTCGGTACTTGTTGCCGCTACATGGTGTTTAAGGCATGATCTCAAGTTGCTTTGTCCACACTTGGGGACTTGGGGAGTATGCTAGCCTTGAAGAGCCATCTTGGCTCGGACTGATTTGGTGCCCACGCCAGACCTTCGGGGGGTCGTTGCGTTTGAGCGTCGCATTCGGGACTCGCAGTCTGTTTCTCGTGAGCCATCTTCGCTTCTCTCCAACCAGTTAAGCGTCACCTTCGGGATTCGTCGTGAGATGGTTAAGTTAAGCTTCTCTCGAACCGTTTACGCGTTACCTTGGGATTCGCAGCCTGCTTCTCGTGAGCCATTTGGGCTTCACTCCCACCGTTTAAGTGTTAACTTCGGGATGCGCCATCTGCTGCTCGTGCCATTTTGGCTTCGTTGGCTCGAGGGTCGGGTGGGCTATGGGCTTCCAAGCCACAGAGGGGGTATTGTTCAGGGTTTCGATTCGTTCCGGGTCCACGAAGGATACACATTTTTGAGTTTCTTGGGTCCCCGCCAATAGAGCGGCGCGCTTTGTCACTGTCAAAGCCTGCACGGACGTAAAGGGGTTGACGAAAACAGAGTGCATTGTGTAACCTCCAGAGTCCGGAGGCCCTTGCAACAGCTGAAGTTTGGTCTTCTCCAGGCGGTGGCATCGATTTGTCTGGAATTTATCTGTTTTTACGCGCTTTATAATATTATAGCCACTTTGGCCGTGGTGTCGACTTGAAGAACGGACAAATCCCTGCCTGTGCTATGTGCTTTGGAGCATTGGAGCAACTTCTGCGACGGCGTCTACTTGCGGAACTGGCAAAACTGCTATCTGGAGTTTGTGTTTTGTAACCACTTCGGCGGAGGCGGCCTCATGAGAACGGACAAAATCGTGCTCCTGTGCTATGGCTATGGGCTTTGTAACATGTCGGCGACGGCGTCTACTTGCGGAACTGACGAATAGGCTGTCTGAAATAGATGTGTTTTGTAACCATCTTAGCAGCGACGTCTACCTGCGGAGTGCTTCTTAAACACCTTCTGCGACGGCGTCTACTTGTGGAACTGACGAAACCGCTGTCTGGAATATGTTTTTTGCAACCACTTTGGCGGCGGCGTCTACTTGCAGAACGGAGCAAATGCGAGGACTTTGCCGCGCCCGGTCGTGGCATGTGTCACCTTCGGGGAAAGCACCAAACCCAACGAATGCAACGACTGAATCAGTTCTTCAGAGAAATATACAGGTTGAATAGGTTTTTATGGAAGTCAACGCTCGGCACGTGGATTTCGGCCTTATTCGGGCGGTGAAAGCTTCGGAATGCTCGGAACTTGGATTCCGGAGTGATTCGGTGAGCAGCCAACTTCGGAAATCCAAGCTCTGCGTCTGCATAGCGGTTGCTATTGTAGCTGCTTTGAATCAGTTTCCACATGCGGATGATTTGTGTGTCGTCGCCCTGGTGTGCGTTAACTCATTCCCCCGGCAACAGTGCCAGAAGGTCACGCTACCATGGTGTTTCAAGGAAATTGTGCTTGGAAACAGGTCAAAAATGAGCTTATCTACAGCTGTGGGGTTTGGTGCAAATTGAGCTCATGTGCCGTCGATCTTTCCGCGCTCTGCGTACGCAGTTACTTGCAGAATGCCATTTGTCCCGACTTCTGTCCCGACTTATCTGACCAGCGGTTCCAAGGGGTTCCCGATTGTAAATCAACATAAGTCCCGACTTCCACTTGCGGATGAATCTATCTATTTATCTATCGATCTATCGATCTATCGATCTATCTATCTATCTATCTATCTATCTATCTGTCAATCTGCCCATCTGGCTAGCTCCTGCCGGCCTGCCTGTCTGCATGCAGACGTGCATACGTACATGTGTATGTACACGCATGCAGGCAATGATGCACTTGTCTATTCTGCAGTTGGGATTAAAGCGCGCATGCAGGTAGATGTGCCCGCAAAATAGATGTGTAGAAGTGAGAAGTTTGTATATATATATATATATATATATCAGCTATTACCAGCTCATTGAATATGTGGAAAACCAAGATATATGTACAAGTGAACTGAAAAGTTAGCTAGTAAGCACATTCATATACATATACCATTCAGACATGTTCGTGCAGTGTGTTTGCAATGATTCCCGGCGATACGCGAAGCAGCCTCCAGCTGTGACCCAAAGGACCCGGGCAACCTGGGACAAGGCCACTGAGGAGCTGCTGGCAGAGGGTAAACCCCAAACCCTAAACCCTAAACCCTAATCTGAAAAACCTTAAGGTTGAGGGTTTAAGTGCCGAGAAAGTCAGGGGTTTGAGGTTGGTTTAGGGTTCCGTCGACATGATCAACACTTTCAGCCTTCCCATCGGAACGCCACTAGAATAGTGGATCCTCTGTATAAGTTTCAAAAATCAACTTGACAGGAAGCTTTCGAAGAAGGAAAGGATCTGTTACCTTGAGGTGCCCTTTGCGGGAGATGCGGCTTTAGCCTACAGGCCGGGGCGAGCCTTCGGAAGGCCCCCTTTTAAACCCCAAAAAAACCTTAAAACGTGAGCCCTAAACCCTATAAACCCTAAACCCTACTTCTGAACCCTAAACCCTAAACCCTAAACCCTAAAAAAAACACCTACTTCTGAGGGTCCCTTTTTTCTCTTCTCTCCTGAGGAGTTGACCAGCCTGAAGTGAGAGTGTCGGTGCTGCGCTAATGCTGGAGCCGAGGGCTCTTGAAGCTTGAAGGCTGCTGCCAAACTCTGCTCTCACCTTACAGCATCCTTTTGGCGCCAGTGTTTAGGAGATCGAGATCACGGGGCCTTACGCGTTGTCGTGACTATTTGTGATCGTCTGATGCAGTGAGGGGGTGCGGGACTCTGGCGGCGTTGCTAACGAGCACGGCCTTGGGAACGGCGGAGCATTGTAGTGACATTCATTCTGCCCCATCGAAAACAGCACCCGGAACGTATAGATGCTGCAGCCTTCCCTTGGTGTTGCCTTTATTCGTTAAGCAGCCTGCTTGGCTGAGTTCTGAGAGCACCACGTAAAGCGTCTGCTCTCCAGAACTCCCTGCTGCCCCTGGGCTTCGCATAGTGTTCCAAAGTGATGTTGGGATGTATCTGAAGCAGCCCTGCGGAGCAACAGGTTTGCCTCTGCAGCACACGAGAAATCGTCCAGCAAGAAACTGCCTTCAACTAGAGTGGTCGCATCGGGAGGAAGGCGCAACCTATTATTAGCAGTCCACCAGTCAGCAATCGTCGCCGTCTCCGCCAGGGCTTAAAGCATAGGAAGAACACAGCGCAGCCAGCACCGAAGCGGTCCCAAACGGTCTCCTACGAGCATCTCAGCATTCTTGAATCAAGCAGTCAAGCGGTAACGAGCTCCCTGACCAAGCTGCCACAGCACAGCAACAGGATGCCCAGGTAGTCTGGTCGCGCCCCTGCACTGCGGCAACATGTCCGGCACCGGTGCGCAGCACAGAAAAGCGCAACGGTGCTGGAGAAAGACGAGTAGCAGTAGCAACCGGTGCTTTAGCGAGAGTTCCAATCCAGTTCACTTGGCTTCAGGATGGGCCGTCGCCTGGAGCACGAAGCACCAAAGGTGGTTCTTCCAGGATCCAAGCTGTGGGCGGAACGGGTTTGCTCCACAGCAAGGTTTGCGAGTTTTGCGATATCACGGAGCTCTGCTGTCGCGCACATAGGTGCGATATCCATACTGGAAGCCTACTCCCAAGACCCTCAGTGCAGGACAGAGAGAAGGGCCTTGCCAGCTGGGCCGTGGCCCTGGGCTGGCTAAGGTTTAGCTGCAGCTGAAGCTTCAGGGAGGTTGTCTCTACGATGGCGGCTAGAGGGTTCAAGCTTTATGGTTCACGTATTGCGGTTTCTGAAGATCCTGATAGTGACACATCGAGAGCGATCCCCGTGACACAACCCCTGAGTGCGGGTGTCGAAAAATTCGGGATCATGTGGCAGGTTCCCTGTGACCGAAGGCTACAGCTTTCACGATGCGGGGTGCATCGAAGACGCTCATGATGGCCACTGCTACATATTGCTGGTATATGCAGTCCCAGCTTTGCTATGATACCATAACCTTAGATTGCACACACACACACACACACATATATATATATATATATATGTACACGTCCAGACATAATGACATACGACGTGCATATATATATATATACACATGTATGTAAGAGAAGCCTTTATGTATTANNAGAACCCTTTATGTATTATTTGACCCGTGGCCTCGTGTCGTTTCGTATTCCTTATTCCTGATTCCTTATTCCTTACTTTTAAAGGTTTTACACGTTTTAAAAGTTTTGAAGCTTTCAAAGCTTTTATAGAGGCCCAAAGCTTTTAAAGGCTTTAAAACTTATAAAAGCTTTGGGCGTCTTTAAAAGTTTTTAAAGTTTTAAAAGTTGTAAAGCTTTTAAAATTCTTAAAAGTTTCAAAGGTTTTAAAGGTTTTACAAGGTTTAAACGATTTTGGAAGCTTTGGGCCTCTTTAAAAGTTTTAAAACTTTTAAAACTTTAAAGGTTTTAAAGGTTCTGAAAGTTCTAAAAGCTTTAAGTGTATCAAAAGGTTTAAAACTTTTAAAACCTTTAAAACTGTTAAAACTGTAAAGGTTTTAAACGTTTTAAAGGTTTTACAGCTTTAGAAGCTTTGGGCCTCCTTAAACGTTTCAAAAGTTTTAAAGGTTCTAAAAGTTTTAAAAGCCACCCCAACAGCCCCAGCCCAGTCCAGCCCAGCGCAGCCCGATCGCACCAATTTTTGACAGCAAAGTTACTAAACCCCTGCTCGGCAGCCCTATCGCACCAACTGTTGACAGCAAAGTTACTAAGTCCCTGCTCGGTTTTCGTGTGGTATTGGCAGCACGTTGACAGAGTCGCAGGCCGATCGCACCAAATTTTGACGCGGAAAGTTGCTAAACCCTGCTCGGTTTTCGTGTGGTATTTACAGCACATTTACATCATTCTGACAAGGTCGCAGCCCGATCGCACCAAATTTCGGCATGGAGAGTTCCTAAGCCCCCGCTCGGTTTTCGTGTGGTATTTACAGCAGTTCGACAACGTCGCAGTCCGATCACACCAAATTTTTACACGCAACATTGCTAAACCCCTGCTCGGTTTTCGTGTGGTATTTACAGCAGATTTACAGCACTTTGACAAGGTCGCAGCCCGATCGCACCAAATTTTGACAGCAAAGTTGCAAAGCCCCTGCTCGGTTTTCGTGTCGTATTTACGGCACGTTGACAGGGTCGCAGCCCGATCGCACCAATTTCTGACACGGAAAATTGCTAAACCTCTGTTCGGCTTTCGTGCATTATTTACACAGAGTTGACCGTGCGGCAGAGCAAGAGTTCATGCGGAATAGAGGAATGAGGGTGGCTGCTTTAGTCGTCAGACATGTTTGGTTATTGGGATTCCGCAAATAGCTGAGTCGGGTCTCGGGGGGCGGTAGCGGGTGGGCATATGTCCCTCGAAAATGTTTCCCTTGATTTTTTCCCTTGAAAGTTCGGAGGACATTTCCCTCGAAAATCCTCTGGTTCTCTGTTTGTGACATAAGAATTCCCTTTGAAATCGGTTTCACGTTTTGATTTCCCGTCAGATTCGCTTTCATTGTCTTTGGGATTCCCTCGGGGATGGCGTTTTGCGAACAAAGATAAGATTTGTTTTTTCTTCGAATTCTCCCGGGTATTCTCTAGTACGAGAGCACCGATCAGTTAATCCCCAAACTCCAAAGCAGGCCCTTTTGAACGGGTCTTTAGGCTTTGAGGGCTTGGGACGGTGACCCGGGGAAGGCTGAGCACTAGACTCTGGCACTCTGCTCTCAGAGCCTTGTATAAACGCTTTTCCCCGCTCCTGGCTCGAAGACCTGAGCCCCTCACCTTCCTTGATCGACATCGTCGCGACAATTCCGTCGGCGCAAGAGAAGTACACTGCAGACTTGGTACACGTGAAAGTCGCAGAAGTCCAGACCATGGGCATACTCTTGAACAAAAGGTGAAGCCTCACAGGCCCTTGAGCGCATGTACAAACACTGTTGTTCAGCAGGCGCAAGCGAAGCTGACGGCCGCGAGAGACCGAGCATCAGAGCTCAAGAAGAAGCTAGACAACAAGGCGGCAAAGGGCGCTGGTGGTGAGCAGGGTGAAGGCCCCTCACCCCCCGTTGTTAAGCCGGCTAAGAAGCCACGCTGCCGCTACGATCCCCTCTCGTGCCGCGCCTGTCAACAATACCAGCGTGTACAGAATGGGGAAATCCAGAAGGTTTGTGCCAAGCACAAAACCTCCGGTCAGTACGGTTGGTGAGGGATGTGAGGGCCAGGTCGGTCTACCGTTGTGGCAGGCAAAGAAGCACTCAACCTCAGACCTAAGTTTCCAAGCACTTCAGCGGCTGGCACCCCAAGACCTGACCACAGTGGTAGGCACTCAGTTTTTCCGCCAACGTGCTTTTGCTCGCCAAAGCAACTTCCTCACACGAAACGAAGACGAAGCATCCTTTCTTTCTTCACACAATGCTTCGAGGGCCATACTACTGGATCTTGAGACCAGGCGATTGTGGTAGTAGTAGTAGTAGTAGTAGTAGTAGGAGGAGGAGGAGGAGGAGCAGGAGGAGGAGGAGGAGGATTGAAGGATCATGCATTTCATATGAGCCCGACGGTAAGCTCTCTCGAAGATCCCATTTCTTTTTTCATATCTTAATATGGAAATATATTGGATTGAAGGTTCATGCGTTTCATATGAGCCTGACGGTAAGGTTCTTAGAAGGCCCCATTCACTTTTCATATTCCTTTAACCAGTGAGATATTCAAGATATTGGGTTAAAGGAACATGAATTTCATATATGCCCGGCGGTAAGCTCTCTAGAAGCTTCCGCCAACATCTCCAGACGTTACTCAGTACTGCTCTACAGTTTCACGTGGTCATACGTATGTCTGCGGAACATGAGTGCAGGAAGAGTGCAGATTCATCCATCGCACGTCATCATCATCATCTTGAAAGAACGGTCTCCAGACAATCTTGTGTGTCGTGTCTTACGCAGTACTGGAATCAGTAGCATCTCGTTCTTGACAGCTGCCATATCAAGACCCTGTGCGGCGGCGAGCCGTGGTCCGAGCTTGCGTGGCAAGGACGCAGCGTTTTCGCTCCGCAAAGGGCCGGCCGACAGTCTTACGGACTTGCTTCAGTCGTACACCAAAGTGCGCAAGCTCGTCAAGACAGCTCGAGCTACCATGCTCTGACGCCGGGCCGCCGAGGTTTCGCTAAAGCATTGATGATGCAGACCTCATCTAAAGATGAAGTTGTGATGAGCGAGATCTGCCGCAGGCTGAAGCACAAGAACGTCAGATGCAGCCCGTCAGTTGCAGCCCTGGGGGAATGCCACCAAGAAGGATGACAAGATGCACCAACCCTTAGCTGCTTGAACGTCTGTCTGTGAATCTGACGATCAGGCTGCCATGAAGGAATCCTGTCGCTGCTCTGGTGACATGCCTCTGATGGCCGTGATCGTCGCGATCGTGATCGTGGGCGGGAGCGTGAGGATCCGGACGATACAGATATCCGCGACCGCTTACGTCATGTGGAATCCCTCGCCACAGACACAGCGCATCTTGCCAGTACGTCTGCTTTCCGTTTCGGAAGCTATTCGGCAAACGAGGGATTCGTCTACTTTGTTTGCGGGGACCTTAAAGAGGATACCTTTCCAAAGCTTTACCGCCTGTGAGGCCAGACGTGCTTGAGATCCTCCCCCCAAGTGAAAGCAGCAGACGTGATTTTGGAAGCCCTGCCCCAAAGTGAAAGCTGCAGACGTGCACTTCGAGGCCTTGCGCCGAAGTGAAAGCATCAGGTGTGATATATATATAAATATAAATATAAATATAAATATAAATATAAATATAAATATAAATATAAATATAAATATAAATATAAATATAAATATAAATATAAATATAAATATAAATATACACATATTTTGTGTATATATATATATACCCATACCTGCATACATACATACATACATACATACATACATACATCTTTTATACAAATGCTTCATAAATTACTGGTAACATACATGAAATTTGTTTTACAAATATTATATACACACATGGGTTTGTTTTTGTTCGTCTGGTTTGTGTCTGTGGGCAGTGGTTGGACAAGCGCGCTGAGTGGGTCTGCGCTTGTGCTTTGATTCGGCTCCAGGCAGCTAGCTCCCTCTGAGATCCGCATGTTATTCCAAGGAACGGCCAGCGGGGTGCACCGTCCCGGTTCCCTCTGAGCCGCCACAGGAGCCGAGCTTGTAGCCGGTGTCCAAGCCGACTCGTCACGGGCTTTTTCCATGGGGTCGGCTGGCGGTGTGCCCCGCAGGAGCACAAGGAAGCTCTTTCCTCCAGCCTGCCGCCGGGTCATTCGGCCTTGATTTGATTTGACTGTCAGTTGCAGCCAGGAGAAGTACAAATGAGCCTGATCACTTCTTGCGTAGCTGCGGGTGCGGCGGAGCATCCATCAGCCAACAGAAGATTAGAGGCTTTCCAAATGCAGTTCATGCAAGCATCACAGGTTGGGAATCAGAGTGGGACAACCGCTATCAACGACCGTACTTCTTCAACCGCATGACGAAGGAAGCAGGGCGACCTTGATGCTGCAGTGGTGATAGCTGAGACTACCTGTTCTTACTGGTGCACAAACCTATGTGGATGCTTGTGCCGTTCATATTGTTGCAGATACTAGGTCCTGACTTGTCTGCTTGTGACGAAGTGTGTGTATACATTTATATACACATGTATATACGTACATGTATACAGATATGTTTATATGTCCGTCTGTCTATCTGTTTGTCTGTCTGTCACTCATTCTATCTGTCTGTATGTATGTGTGTCTTTCCAGCATATGTGTATATGTGTTGTCTGGCTGGCTGTATGTATGCATGCATGCTGGCTGCCTGGCTTATGTATGTATGTATGTATGTATGTATGTATGTATGCATGTACGTACGTAAGTACGTGTGTACGTATGCATGTATGTATGGATGGATGTATGTATGTATGTATGTACGTGGGTACGTATGTATGCATGTATGTATGTACGTATGTATGTATGTACGTATGTATGTGTGTGTATGTTTGTGTGTATGTGTTGTTGTGTGCATGTGTATGTGTGTATGCATGTATGTATGTATGTATGTATGTATGTATGTATGTATGTATGTATGTAGGTGCTTGTATACGCAGGACGTGTAACACAAAATATACGCATACACACACACACACACACACCAAGGGACCTCTCAGCATTCCTACGCTTCTTGGCCATCTTATGCTGCATCGTGTGGGTTTTGCCGTGATTCTCGATCCTTCTTCGGAACCCCACTGCTTCCCAATATGTCGTAAGCCATAAGGAGATGGAATCTGGAAGCAAGGCGAGGCATCACTTAAGTCAAACGCCAGAGGAGCGAACATGGGAGCGGCCGAAGGCAGGCCCTTTGCTCCAAAGTTGTGAATGTGAGTCGCTGAGTCGCGCTTATAGTTGCCATTCTTATGCTTGGGGTTTTTGCGACAGATGATGGTTCTGATGTGCAGCACGAGAACTGTTTGGATGGATGGTTTTTCAGTCCGACGTCTGGAAATTACCGCGCAGCTACGGATGTTCACTATCGTTTCGTAGCCTTGATTCAGAAAAATCTCTGGGAGCTTGTTTGCAAGGCGCACGGCCATGAGTTGAAGCGGCCCTGATATGTTGTCCCTGCATGTGTTTGCAAAATCATATATAGTGTATATAAATATATACTTCCGAAGGCGGAGCCGGCAGTCAGGGCAGCGCCGCCCCCGCCGGTCGGCACCACAGCCACCGCAGCCACCACAGCGTCCGTAGAAGGCTTGGCCACTGCCCATGTCTGTGACGTTTGAAGCTTCTGATTGGCTGCATATCATCACACTGTTCGCTGCCTTGTGAGCGCTGGGTGGTTAGAACTTGTTCTCTTGATTGGTCTGAGTGTGGACGAGTCGCAGTCCCGAAAGAGACCTTTTGAAGAGTTTGTCGAAGTTCGCCTCCTGATTCAACGGTGTCCACAGTCTTCCCTTGCAGGCGATCCCAAGGCCAAGCAGCCACGGAGAGACGGAGCAGGAGCCTCCGCTGTAAGTGCAGGGCCTTGGGCTAGGCTCGGATGTCGGCGGATCTGGATGTCCAGGTCGGAGCCAATAGACACGAAAATAAGGGGTACCGTATTTTGGGCTCTTTATAATGAGGATCCTATTATTAAGGGTACCATATTAGGGTCCCCTATATGCGGAAACCCCCGAGTGGCAAAAGGAAGAACAGGCGCTGCCTGCGGGGCAAGGCTGACAGTTTGCTCGCTGCTTCCTGCTGCAGAAACGGTGCGCTCTCGTGGGTCACTCTTTGGCACGGAGGAACAGGCAGGAGGAAATTGCAGAGTTTCAGAACCGAAAATGACAAGGCATAGGCACCAAGCAATCCCAATTACAAGGTGGCGCCCTAATTCCCCACCCTCCCAGGAGCCACCGCAATGGAGGCTCGGGATCTCCTTCGTGGAATGCACGTTGATCCTTTTGGGTCAGGCTCATGTTCTCATACAAATTTGTCCTTCCATTCACTAAAGACAGACTGTGAGAGCACTTCGGTGTAGTTTCCACGGATCTTGCCGAGTCTTCTGCTATGCATCGGAGGTGTTGTCAGTGCTTGAGTCTGCTTCTGGGTTCCTAAAGGGCTGAGGAGATGGTAGAGAGGCCTCAGACCGCTGGGAAGTTGAGGGTGATGGGGAGCAGTGAGAGAGTCCCCTTTAGGGGAGGGTTGACTGGGCCAGACAGACTTGGTACGATCGTGTTGCAGGAGACAATCTCCCCTGGAAGCTCTCCGCAAGGCCGTCAGCCACCAAGTGTTCGGCTGTCCTGGCGGAAGTCTGTCGGCCTGAAATTCGGGGTTCGGTGCGCCTGCTTGGCTAAAGTTCGGCTTCGGTGACTGCACAGCCTTGGTGCAGTGGAAGCTCCAAAGCTGTTGGTCTTTGCGTTTTTATGCGTTGTTGATGAGATGCGTGACATCATTTTTGCAAGCCGGCCGCAACCTCCGGTTGGGACCGCATGGTACCATATGCTACCATGCTTGCTCCACTTGCCACTAAGCTTCGCGGTTTTGGTAGACCAACTCAAGACAGGTTTGCGCTATAAGAGTCGAAATGCAGAAGCTCTCATTTCTGGTTTCTGTGGCGAGTGGCTCCAAGGCAACCTTGCTGGGGTGCAGCGCCGGGGAGCAGGCCAAGAGCTTTCTAAAAAAGTCTGATTCGCTGCTCGTGACTCGCGCAGGATCGGAGTGTAGGTAGTATTATTAGGGGTACCCCTTGAAGGGTACCCTAATCCTAGCTCCCAGAGTAAAGAGCTGGGTTTGGCCTCTGGCATTTGCAATTTTTGGAAAGCGCTCGACGTAGCCGCTCCGAATCAACTTCAGCGAAGCTCAGCAATGCCTCGGCAGGAATGCCCCGTAAACTATTGCATCTGTCGAAGCTTTCGAGCAGCCTGAGGGGGGTGCTTCTGGATCTCAAGGCACAGAGTGGCACGCGGAAGAGTTCAAGAACCGCTTGGAGAAGGTGCGGCTGTGAGGGGGCAGGCTGTTTCATGCAGGGGATCCTCTTGTGTAATCCCAATCCCTTCCCTCTATTGTTAAACCCCCCTCCCCCCCTCCCTAATATAAAAACTCAAATCCGGGGGTTTGGTTTTAACCGCTTCCCACGCAGCTCCAAGCCCTGAACCCCCAATTACTTTAGCCAAAACCTCTTCATTAGCCCTGCAGCCCTACTGCGACAGCCAGCCCCGAATAACAACCTCCCCAAAGATTAAAACTCCAAGCCCTGAACCCCCAATTACTTTAGCCAAGCCTCTTCATTAATTAACCCTGAAACCCTTA
>CAJNDV010007069.1:56792-88391 GCA_905221635.1 Symbiodinium sp. CCMP2456 | reverse complement strand
TACTACTACTACTACTACTCCTATTACTACTGCTACTACTACTACTACTACTACTACTACTGCTACTGCTACTGCAATACTACTACTACTACTACTACTACTACTACTACTTCTTCTACTACTACTACCACCACGACTGCCACTACTAGCTGTAGCAGTAGCCGTCGGAGCAGTGGTGATAGTAGTGCTAGTAGTCGTAGTACTAGTAGTACTCGTCGTCGTCGTAGTAGTAGTAGTAGATGATGATGATCCACTTTTCCCCAAGCACGGATCCAAGGACTGGCCGCATCTTCGCCGCAGCGGGCGACATCCCTGTGGCTGTGCCAAATATGGGGACATGCAGATGCAGGGCAAAAAAAAGCACTCCCTATTGCTGTTTGCAGTTTTCAGTGCTGCAGCTACTGCACACTGCTGCACAGGCATTTGCAAGTGTCTGGCTTTTATGCAGAAGGGTCCGAGCGCAACAGAGGCTCGTTGCGCTACGACACTGGCCGGAGGCCCTTGCAGCACTGCAGGCACAGAGCTGACACTGGGCATAAGGAGGAATCTTTGGCACTGTCAAGCTTGGTGTGCGATTTGGAGGCTTTGGCCAAGCTTCAGCTGCAAGTCAATGAGATCCACTACAATGTGGGCCTCAAGGCCCATGTAGATCCCGGCAGACAGTAGTGTTGTCATGTGTCTCTGTCAGAATGCTAAGGCTTGTGGCTGGAGGCAGAGCTGCTTTGTTCTGGAGGCAATGCAGGCATGCGGCATCAAGCCCGACGCTTGCACGGTCAAGCTGCTGGTTCGGTTCAGCCTCTCAGTTTCCGCTGTACAAAACTAGATTCCAGCTTCATTTCAGGACGGAAGATCCTTCTCGGCTGCCATCAATCTTTGCCGAGGACTTTAAACGCGAATCTCAACAGGTATTTGTTTGTCCGAAGCTCAGGAGTGAATCAAGCCTCGGGCCATGTTGGCAAGCATGGCAAGTTGCTGCGACTGCGCTTACGCCGGAAGCATTGCTGGAAATACACAGGAGGTGGTCTTTGGGAGTTGGCATTCGAGCATGTGCGAGCATCCTGGCAGTCAGATTAACTCACACGTGGCTTCAGGAAGAGGTGGTGCTTGAGAAACATGCAGGAAGAAGTAGTCCAGTATGTCCACTGGTCCTGAGTTCGCTTGTTTGTCCGCATCTCCCGCGTCATTCCTCCAGCCCTCAGTGCTTGTGATAAGGACATGGCGCAAGCCAAAGCGCAGTATGCGACTCGATCGCAGCCCAGATCTTGTAGACACTCCTGGCAGCATCCTGGAGAATGCCATCCCGGCTCAACAGACCCTCCATTTGAGTAAGTCTCGTAAGTAATGCATGTGTGGCACGCGCATTTATTCTGAACTGCACCACCGTTTCGGAATCGGACTTGGTGTTACATGCAAGGCTGCTGCATGCATGGCACCTGGCATTTTTTCCGAGAGATGCAAAGGATCCGGTTGTGTTCAGCGGTGCACTCGGCGCGGCAGGGCAGCAACGCTGGGAGGCGAGCTGGGTTTGCTACACAGAAGGCACAGATCAGTATCTGCTCGCGAGCTCTCACGCCTGGCAGCAGGGTTCTTCATTCAAGGTGAGCGGTCTGAGACCGGGAAAGTTCAGGGCAGGCATAAAGACCCACAAGATGGGACTTGATGGTTGAGGAAACTAAAGGCTAGCTCCTATTGGGGTCCAGTGGAGCACAATCAGCGATGCCCTTGTCAACGTTGAGTCCATCTCCACGGTCTCCACGATAGGTGAGGGAGAGACGATCCTGAAGCTGTGAAGCTTTGTGACCCCTTGGAAGTGCAGAGGTGGCGGTGGATTCCTTGACTTCACTTCAGCAGCTTCTCGGAGGGGTCGTGCCTTGGCACCCACGTTTGACACTCCAAGTCGGAAATCTCTAGGCTCTGGACAGCTTTAGTGAGTGAGTTAAGATGCAGTTCCACATGGAGGTTGGTAAGACTGCATGCACCGAGGTGAAACTCCTTTGTTTGTTGGAGTAGTAGAGCGAGCAAGCATCGATACTTCTGTCTCTACCAGACTCTACCACTTGTTGGCTTTTGTGGAAGGGAAAGGATGTCCGGCCCCCTCAAGGAAGGTCTTGATGGCCGCGGTGGTGAGCGTCTTCCTTCCGAATGATCAACCTAGAATCTAGACCGCTCTCGAGACTGCCGAACCCTGCCGAGCTCAGACAGCCTTCAGGATGTGGTTGCATTCGGTGCAGCAGTTGGCGCAGTCGCAAGCACTGGAACCTGGCCACTTGCTTTGCACACCGCGACGAGCATGGCCACTGCGCAGGCGACCTGTCTTGCGTGGGACCAAAACGTGGGATTATATCCTCCTAAGATACGTAGTTCAGATTGATCAACCCGCAAGCTCCTGAATCATGAATCTTGCCTGGTTTATGTTGCTATGCTGCTATATCTGGCTATGAGTCCCCCAACCCAGCTGACAGTGGTTTGACGCTAGGTTCGAGCTTCTCAAGTAAACCCTGTTTCCAGGAGTTTCATAAATCCCGGAGTGATGATGGCACAGCCTCGCGGTGCATTTCCAAGGCCTCGGGGAACCAAACAGCAAAAGCATGTGCAACAAGTTGACTGAAGCTTGCGACGTTAAGCAACGCACCTGCCATAAAGTTATGTCGTGCAGCCTCCTCGTAGACTGTAGGGTTCATCGAAATTGTTGACCCCTGATTCCCATGAATCATGAACCGCTTTTTTGTTGAGGTGAGCCTGAACTCCAGAGTCCTGACATCACTGCTGAGCGCATGTGATGCCGGCCTGGTTTGGTCCAAGGCTCTTCAGTACTTGCCACTTGGCACAGGACAAGCCGTCAGAGGTGCTGAACCTGCAAGATGTGCACTGGTCACTGGTTGAAAGACATGGCCGACAGGGCCTTCAGCAGCTGGAGTGGGTCTGGGGTCTGTGTATGCCTTCATGCTTCGTAAGGGTAGCTTGCAGTGCGAGTGCAGGCATGCGGCACCAATCGCGGCTTGGTTGTGATTATGGTCATCATCAATTCTGCTAAGCATTTGTTCTGCAACTATTCCAGAGGTCGGGCTGTTTATTATGTTCGTCCTGCATGTTTTCACCACTTGTCACTAGTCACGGTCCTAGTGCAGGTTTGCGTCAGACCTGCTATCGAAACTCGAAATGCCGCCGCCACTGCCTGCAGCCGCGTGTCCCAGCTGCAGATGATGCTTTGGGTGGGCACGCCTTTGCCAGCAGAGCTCGTGGGCCACAGGCTCCAGTTTGTGATTCGTGCCAATGTGAGGCTGGCTGCTGGTCACAAGCACTGACAATGCTCGAGGGCCTCGGATTAAGGCTCAATGCAAAGCCGCTCGTGTCAGCAGAATCGACCCCGAGCTCGTAGGCCAGACCGTGTCGCGCATCGTATCGCCGTCAGTGCATGCAGCCTGGCTTGCAGACGTCTGCGAAAATGTGCCAGACTACCTTCCGAAGTTCAGTTCAGGGGCACGTTGTTCTGCCTTCGAATGCCTCAGAATTAGTTTTATTACTATATTACTACTTCACTCAAGGGATTCTTCCGTGCACAAGGTACAGCTGTCAGCGCCTGGACACGGGCTCTGCACCTGGGAGCCGGCGGACAAGCGGCGGAGCGGGCCCGACGATGGCAGCACCTCGCAGGTTTGAAAATCATGGTAGAACAACTTGGAAACCTCGAGTCATATTATAGCTTATTATCAGCCTTTAGACTCAAGACGGTGGGGGAAGTTAGCTTGGAAACCGAGCTGCGAACGATTCGCCCATGCGGTTCTGACATGAAATCTGGCATTACCAAGCTCCTCAGTCGTTGGATACATTCGACCCGACATGCAGTCAGATGCTCGTAACCACTATGCATCTCAGGGTAGCGCTTGCACTTCTGCGTGCGACACCTTGCATGGATGAGGACTTCCAACACTTCTCATTGCTTGGCTGGAGGGTTTCGCCCCACCATGATTACTACTGCTGGCCCATTGTTGTTAACAGTACCATCATCTGGCGAGTAACATTCGAACTGTTGATTCGAACTTGTCAGTATTGCCAATATTGTTCATCAGGAGGCAAAAGCTCAAGATACGCACTCTTCTACGCAGGACCTGAGCCAAAGAGCCTGGGCACTGGCCAAATCACCGGAGTCTGCGAGGTGCCTGCCTCAGCGGTGTTCTTCATCGACACATGTTGTCGTAGGGTTTGCTAGGATGTGATTGTTGCTTGTGCACATGCCTGGCAATGTTGATTTTCGAGAGGCCAGAGACAGCAGCGCAGGCTTCGAGCATCCAGCGAGAGGCATTTGTGCCGCGGCATCAACGAGAGAAGAGAAAAAGGATGCACACGGAACCCATGCTCTCAGTTCAAGTTGTTGCCATGTTTGCAGATGGGGGCTGTTCGAAACGAGGGTTTCCTTGGCAATACCCAATCTCTTGCTA
Source organism: Symbiodinium sp. CCMP2456 (assembly GCA_905221635.1). Lineage (NCBI taxonomy): Eukaryota > Dinophyceae > Suessiales > Symbiodiniaceae > Symbiodinium > Symbiodinium sp. CCMP2456. The sequence goes on along the minus strand of CAJNDV010007069.1, from coordinate 83,952 downwards.
ACCTATGAACACAAGGATGCTGAAAGAGGGCATAGTTCTGGGCAAGCTCCAGTTGTTGTCTTGCACGGTGAGGCTGGAAGTCTGCATCAACTCAGGAGATAACAGAGTCCGCCCTGCAGGCCATGAACACGTTCCAGGCGTCCGAAGTTGCAGAGCCTTTGCTGACGTCTTGCTCTTGCTTTTGGCGGTACCCTGAGGCCTCTGAGCTAGCGAGCTTGGTGTGGTCTTTGGCACCTCATCTGAAGACTGCTGAAAGCCATGATGTCATGAGCATATTGTCAGCATTCAATGTTGTCAGCTACATGCTCAGAAAGCTGCGAACTATTTTCACACGGAAACACACTGCATGCCGTGCTGCGGTTCGGGAGGATACTGATAGGTTGCCGATGACGGGTCTCCAACCAAGTCACCCACTGTGTGAGACGTTTTGTGCGACGGCATATCAGAGTTTGTCACACGCACTTTCATTGCTCAGTTCGCCAGTGGGTTTGATTCTGCCTCTGTTCCGCTAAGACGGCTGGCTTCACCAGCGCATGCAAAGTGCTGCCTCGTATGGCCTGGCTTGAGAAGACAACACGGCATCTTTGAGCCTGATCAAGCAAAGGCTTCCATCACTTTCGCGGAGCCGCGCCTGCTGGCCAAATCTTTCGATTATTTTCTTCACAACCACCGCGTGCGGGGTCTGCCGTTCCGAGAGCTCGCGAGCCTCGCGATGTCATCTGCTGCTCGGCACATATTCAATATGAGTGCTACGGCTACTTATCCCACAAGAGGCATTGCCCAGAGGTGCTGTCTGCATCCATCGCAACCCATGCAGCTCATCAGGTAGAGGTGCCCCACTGCCCCAAAATTGAACAGGTCCCCAACAGGCAGAAGACCCTGAGATGCACATGTTGGATGGATTTTCTGTTGCTTTGCTGATCCAGAAATCCGCAGCCACTGGGCCGAAATGCCGCCAAGCTTTGGCACTTGCATGCACGTTCCTCTTGCTGTTGCCGTCGAAACCAGAAGCCGAGCGAAGCTAGCAGCCGACCATGTAATGAAGCCTGATACGTTTATATTTATGCTCGAAGCATCAGGCGACTAGCGATTCGAAAGTCAGCTGCCGAAGAGGACACACTTTAGTACTTCTCTTTCGTTGCAATGCCAGCTATTGCTCATGAGATCTCGAACGGTCATTCCAGCGAAGCAGGCGGTGATGACCGTGACCTCAATGCCGTCGTAGTGGGAAACAAAACCCTGGGTGGTGCCGTGGGTGAGGACAGAGGTCTGCTGACCGACCGTGGCTCAGCCATGGAATCACGATATATTCTGCGATCGCATAGTTACTTGTGTGTTTCCGTTTTGGCAGCGTACTTGGGCGGCATGGCCACCATGTGGATATTCATGCAAAGGCCACCTTCTGTGGCAGAGTGTAAACCGTGTAAGCCTTGCCAAGCATTGCAAAGCTCGATGCTGGCAAATGGCAGCGACACAAACAACAGTGATGCTCCTGCATCTTATGGGTTCGTGTACACAGAGGAGGGCACGACCATCCTCGAAGATCTCCTCCAACTCGTGCGTAGACAGGGCACCAGACAGGCATTGATGAAGGCAGAGGAGCTGCTGAAGCAGAATCGTCATTTTTTGGATGCCTGCCATCCCCTGCTACACAGACTTGGCAGAACACTGTATTTCGAAGCGGGCAAGGACGGGGATCTTTGCCTCAACCCTTACATTGTTACATGTCATAGGCCCAGGACCTAGGAGAAGCCAAGAAGGACTTGACGGCACCTGACAGCATCGAGCATCGGCCTTGCGATTCGTTTGGCAGCTAGCACCTACCACGACCGACCCCTTCTCAAAAACAGAGCTGAGATAGTAGGGCCGCCATGTCTGCAAACTGCATGCGCTTTTGCGGACTCTGAAGCTTGCCGAAACACCCTCTCTGTCCCGTCGTGTGCGGGTCGCAATTGGCGATAGAGGACGGTCTCGTCAACGTACTGGGGTCTCTTCTCAGCTTTGACGAGAATGCACGCCGGGAAGCCGCCGCCCTTGTGTCAAGCGGTACCTTGCAATCAGTATGGGAAAGGGTTTCAGTGTGCTTCCATTGCTTGGTTCGGTGGTGCACAGATCAATTCATCGATCTGCTTGGTTCCCAGTATGGATTTGGATCTCGTTTACTGCTGAGAGCTTCTCTAGCTCCAGGTACTGTTCTTTGGTCACGGCTGAGTTCCAGGGTACGTCTGGGATTCGTGAGCTCGGAATTCAGAGAGAGCAATCATCATCTGGAAGAATCTTGACTTGGCATTCTCGAAGCTGTTCCGTAGACTTGAGTGGCCGAGGATCGACAAGCTCTCCGGACTCAGCGAAACCTGGTGCCGCTGCGTCGAGGCAATGTCAACTAAGACCCTGAACCCTGGACCGGAATCAGTCTTGTCAGGCAGGACGTGCAGCTCCTCATGGTATGCAATGCTGCATATCTACATGGTGCGATTGAGCTCTTCCTTTCCAAAGCAGGTTCGGGACAGAAACACATACAACAGGCCCATGTCGAAGGCCGAGCCCGCAGTTTTGAGCAGGTTCGGCTGGACACTTCGAAGCGGCCACACGATTTGTGGCATCGCATGAGCTTCGGCATGCAATCAGAGCAGACTAGGCCAGCTGATCCAAAGGTAGAAGGACGAGAGTTCGAGCTGGTCGTGCTGTGCAGCTCTCGTTGGCGAGGTGTGTCAGCGCATGGGAGGCGATTTCCGGCCTCCGTGGGAGCGCCCTGGCGGCAGAGCAAGTGTTTCCTTTGGAAGCAGAGCAGAGCAGCGCTTTGCTGCGAGGTGCTACCACGGGGTTGGTCATGGCGTGGTCCAGTATTTCCGCCGCTCGCTTAAGACAAGACGATACTAGTAGGACCTTGTGACCTCGTGATCGACTGCATGTCTTTGTGCTAGTCACGCCATTTCTTGAAGCTATGGCTGCCGGCAGGTGACGTCAGCACTCGCCAGGGACTGAAGCAGTCCCTTCAAGCCTCCACTGTCGTCCGGGGGCAGCATACAACGTCACCTGACTGAGAAAAGTATTCAACCCCGGCGAACTCAGACAGCTTCTGGAAGCCGGGATCTTTGATTTAAGAGTTGAACGGGGTTGACCATTTCAGGGTATCGTCAAACTTCTGTTCGTTTGCAAAGAACGACCTTAAATTAAAGAAACACCCTACCTGACGTGAGCATGAGTACTTCTGGTTGGATTCATTGAGGTGCTCGAGTTTTGCCGTCATCCCAGGCTCTGGAATGGCATTTGGATGGACCACTTCGCCTCGACAACTGTGTCTGGCCACGATGCGGACGATGCACAAGGCCCTTCGTCATCATTCGACAAACTGCGCGAACCCAGATAATTTGCAAAGTATTCTGGGAACCGACAGATCCGTAAGGATTCACGGTGATTCACGGATAACCGTGCGTCTGAACTCTGAACGTACCAAGTCGAACATGGGTCCGTGCCGAACTATAATTAATGCATTCGGCTTACCTCGAACTCTCTTGTTTTCCCAGCTGCTAATGATAATAAGATCCCAAATCCCCAATTCACTTCTCCTGGCCAGGTGCGCTCTCAGTCTGCACTGATACAAATGCTGGAAACGGACAGGGGAAAGGTGACTGAAGCTTAGCAGAAATGGCCCAAAGTTGGAAGCTTGTTGGAAACGGCTGTCAATTAAAAAGTCTTGTGTCCTCGTTGAGGCTACATGTATTCGCCGACTGCTTTCCTCTTGCATCGACCACGAAGCTACGTTGAAGCACTGCGCTGGTGCGAGAAAGGCAGGCACTGAGCGAGACAGCACAGAGCATGGCACCGAGATCTCGCCATCTCGCCTTGTGACACTTTGAAGCAGGTTGTGGCGGCCGTGCTCGAGGCTGCCTGATCGGTTGCACAAATGGGGTGGGTATGCAGACGTTCAAAGAGAGCCTCGGAGAAATATGTGAAGCCGACCTTCTGGAACCAGCTTCCAACAGTGCCTTAGGAACTTAGACAACCTCCGCTTGGTGGAGAAGGTCTGCAAGGCAAGAGTTTCATCTATCCCTGCTGCCCACTCTCCTTCATTCCGGCTTTATCGGTCAAGCAAGGAATGCATGACGTCTCTAATATTGCAGAAGCAGAATTCCGGCAACACCAGTACGAATTTGCTGCCCGAGGCTGCCCAACGTGGCTTGGAAAGTGGCTGCATGCATGGCGCCTATGGCTACTACAGCTTCGCCTTCGGACGCAAGGCCGATTCAGTCTCGTATTCGGCCACTTAAGGCTAGTGGGCACACTCGAGGGGTTTGATAAGTTCGTCAGGTTCCGAAGGAGCTTTGCCAGACCATCAGGGATGCGCAGCTCAGAAGGCGTTGTGACCGATGATAGCAATTCCTCTCCACATCTGTTTGATGCTGGACATGCATGATCGCCAAGCGTGGCGACAATGCCCTTGAACGTAGACCGCTCACTCCCCCAATTTCTGTGCAGAGCCTGCAAAGTTGGGCTGGAGAAGCCGAGCAGACGCGCGTTGGTGAAACCGAAAAGAGTCTTGTGGATCGTCCAAGCGACAGTCCTAGACTTCAGTTTGCTCAAAACAAAACGCACCAGCAAAGGAGCCAGTGCCGGCAGACACGGTAGCACCTCCTCTCTGTGCTTTGCCTCACCCGACGCCCAACCGAAAGCCCGTGCGAACTTGTGCGGAAGGCGAGTGACACATGAATATGTTACCGACATCTCAGGCCGGCAGCTGCTTCGAGAATTGTGCCAGCAGCCTGCAAGCCGTCCGCTTATTCCAAGCTGTGCACCTTGGACCTTGAACAAATAGAGCAAAGTAGCACCGCATGATCCTGCTCCAGGCCAGGCCACACAGTCTGGACAGACCAAGACACCTTGACATGTTTATCTGAGGCAGGATGAATTGATCTCCCAAGCCGCAAGCTCCCAGCTGCCAGCAGCGCCTGCTGTGCTTCAGGCCCACGGCCACGAGGGTTCCGATTACATTTGGCGACTTTCGCAGTCACAAGTTGGGTTGTCGACACCGGCATTGCTTGGCTGTGAGTATGCGGTGCTGTTTGGCTGAAGTGGAATTTCAGACTGCCGATAGACCAGTCCCGTCTTGGCTTTCTAGCATCCTGGGGCCACCAGTCCTTTGCAAAGCCCTCACAAGTCAGAAGATCGCAGGATCTTGCAGCTCGTGTGCTCGACGCGCGGCGTTTGTTTCAGAATCCGCGCGGCCGTTGATGCCAGTTCTTCCTCGTCTTTGGTATTGAAGCTTCTTCACTTGTGAAATCCAAGGATACGGTGTGGGCATGCCAATTTTCGGGCCAGCTTGGGAGACGGACAGTACGTGCAGCGAGGCACGCATCCAGCAACAGCAGTCAGAAAAGAGAAGCTCCCGCCCTAAAGGCAAATCAATTTCCAGTCGGAGTGTACATGCACTCGCTCAGCGGTTCTCAGCACCGATCCGACGCAGGACACTGCTGCAAAATATCGGGAGCCGATTCTCTCCGAGTGTCTCGCTCGTTTCCACGCAGCAGGCCAGACAAGGCACGCAAGGAGGGAAGCTCAGCGAGGGTCGTTCTTGCGATGAGACGTGTCCCATACCCTGCCCTTCTTCGGCTAGAAAAAAGATTCACAATTTGTGCACAGCATCCAAATGATTAAGTGTAAGAGGAGATCCGATTGGTCCTGGATTTCCTCATGTGGTTCTCGCCTGGTGCTCAGAGCTGAGAAGACTTCTGCTTTCTCAAACCTCCTGGAGACCGGTGCAACAAACCAAGAAGGGGTTGCACACCAGTTTGTGCATCTTGGGTCATCCTTTTGTTGTTCCTTCTGGGCAGAGATGCCATTTACAGAATGCTGCCATAAGAACACCAGCTTGAGTCAAATCACACGAGCACAGGTCGGAATGCCTGCAATTAAGTCACGGGAGATGCAGGGTCGCTTAGCCTGCACAGGAGTTGGGCGACCGGTGCGTCGTCTACAAGCCCCCATCATTTTGGCAGGCAAGCGCAGATCCTTTTGCAGAATTTTGCATCCTTAGTTGGAGGTTCATGGGTAGTTATAAGTATGGTTATAAGTCCCCTAATATGGGTTATAATTATAGTTACCCGAGGGGTTCTAGTTCGGAACTTGGCAGGTCGACGATGGGAAGGACGAGCCCCAGGAGAGCCCTCGCGGGTAGAGCTACAGTTCACTGGGCCTACAGCGACCAGAGGGCATTTGCAGAATTATTGCTACGATTAGCATTGGTGCTTTAATTATGATTTAAGTCATCAGTACTGCTCTTATTGAGAATATTGTTGGTGTTGTAACCAACAGTAGCCGTCGGCGTGGTAGTGGCGGCGGCGATGGCATTGCCGTTACCATGATTAGATGATGATTCTCACTAGTACCTTTGTTGTCGTTAGAGCGTTTAAGAAGCGAAGCAGTGCAGATCAGGACGCGTCCCTGAGGCTGTCGCAGTTCACCCAGGCGAGGGCAAAGTTGGTCAGCATCTTTGCAGTTTGGGAAAATAGGGTTTACCGTTTGGGGTTGAATGGAACGAGTCAAAAAGCCGGCGTCTTCAAAACTTGTCCGTGACTTGCCTGAACCTGCCCTTAGTCTGAATGGCAACCTGCATTCTCAAGAGCCCCCGCACACTCACACACACTCCCAGCCAAGATCATTCCATTCTGAGCCCAATGCCGAAAGCGACAACAAAGAGTCCCTATCAATGTCCGATGCACCAAGCCAGGAATGATCTACTTGCCACTTGTCTATGTGCTATGATATGAGACTCCTCCAGACCGCCCTTGTTGTGCAGAACACGTGTGTTCGTAGTGACAAGGTTGCGTAACGAGAACTGCTAGAGCGAGGGTCGAGCGAACACAACATGTTCGCAGTACAGAGGCCCGAGCGGAGCAGTTCGAGTTAGGTGTTCGCTTTTTTGTTTCTTCGGAAACAGCAGACAATGGCCGGCTCATGGGGTGAAGGCGAGACTCCCGACTTGTGGGCAGCCGTTCACACAGTCCTCTACTCGCCGTTCGAGGAAGTGGAGGTTTTGTTGGACCGCGTGGAGGTCGCCGATCTCGCGGCTTTTCACAAGAAGCTCGGGCTGGCGGTGACGAGGCAGTTTAATGCCTCGGGTCAAGGTCGCGAAGCCGGCCAAGCCGAAGAGCTCGACGCAGCACAGTTCGCAAGGGCCTCCGCCGACTATGCCCAAGCCGTCTCAGCAATCGGTCGCGGCAAAGCAACTGGCCAAGGCAGACCCACCTCCTTTGGGTCCTGAGGTCGCGAAAGCTGACCCTCCGCCTTTGGGTCCGCTGAGCAAGAAGGCTACTGCCAAGGCAAGCACTGCGCCGCCGCCGAAGACAGCAGAGGTCGCGCCAACTCCTGGACTGCACACTACCACAGCGCCGAAAGCCCAGGTCGCGCCCAAGCTCAAGGCCACCCCGAAGCAGATGCAGGACTTGTTCGCGGGGAACCTGGCGCCCTTGACCGGAGAGGATGCGATCGGTCTTCTTCGCGCAGCTGATGCAGCATCGGCCGCCGCCACCGTGCCCGTGGTCGTGGACCTCGATGCTATGGATGGCGACCTCGAGCCGGTTCGCGACGATCCACCTCTACCTGCTCCAGCTGATCCTCCTAGCGGACCACCAGTGAAGGCGATGTCGCAGGTCGCAGTGGACTCGATGGTCGCAGCACAGGGCGGCCAGGACGCAGATGGGGACACGCAGCCCGACACTTCGGCTGCAGCTTCGGGGTCGAGTTCGCAGCCAAAGGCCAGCAGTTTCCCGCAAGGGTCGCAGACTCGTCGCCCGCAGAAGCGACGTGGTCCGCGTCCGGCCGTCGACTTCCCCAACTTGGAGGCCGCTTTGGAGCACGGGCCCCCCGGGCCGATCCTTTGCGGCCAGTTCGCGCCGATCGGCCTGCCAGCTCCATGGCCGCAAGCAGATGTCGATGATGGTACAGTGTTTCGCGACGAGCCGCCACCGTACACCGATACGGTGTCGATGTGCGCTGTTCGCTGTCCTTCGTGCTGGCTGCGGAAGTGTCCAAGGCGCAACAACCCAGGTTAACGTAAGCCTCACGAACACCACCTGTGTCCGCAGTGCCATGAGAACGCGAAGCGTCTCGACTCGAGGCGCACCTAGGTCGCAGCGATCTGCCGGAGCCCTAGCATGTTCGAAGCTGTAGGTCGCAGCTAAGAGCCTTTGATAGCTTTACCTCTGTGCGCGTTAGCAAGGCAGTTCGCGGGGCCGTTTTGCAGAGAGTCTTCGGACCTTTTCGCGCCTTCGGGCACCGACCCTTCGGGGGATGCACCGGAGCTGTTCGCAGCATAATGCAAGAAAGAGTCTTTTTCGCAGCGGTCCTCAGCCATGTCAGTCTTTGCAGTGCTAGAGTGCGAGTCAGAGTTCGCAGTGGCAAGGTCGCAGGTTTAGGTAGTGTTGCTGCAAGCTTTGTTTTTGTCTGCAAGGGTCCTCTGGAAGGTCGCAGGGTAGGCCGAGGCAGGTGTAACTAGAGTGCTGTGCAAGGGCTTAGAGTGCAGAGCCGAGTCGTTCGCGGTCGGTTACTACAGTGTCGCGCAAGTGCCGTGCAAGGTCTCAGGCCCAGGCGTCGTTCGCCCCGTAACTAGAGTGCCTCGCATAGTTCGGCCGCCTAGCAGTGCATGTGCAAACACTGTTCGCTGAGCCCAGGGAACCTCACAACCAAGCTAGGCCCCCCCCCTCAAAGTCGTGTTCTCATGCTAGCGGTCGCTCTTCTCCCTGTTCGCAACCTTTGGCGGTAGCCGCTTTTTCCTCGAGAAGAGCATGCACCATATTCAGTGCCCCCACGATAGGAACTCGTTCGCGAGTCTCGTCCATGTTTTGGGAGCTGTTGATCTACACAGCTCTGTTGAGCCTCTCCGGGCTAGGGGAGTTCGCTCAGCAGTGCAGCTCGAGAATACTTCAAGAAGCCTGCTTCGGCAGTGGATCGGCGATCAAGCGGTCGACAGACTGTTTAGGTCAGTGGCCAGGCCTCGGGTTCGCTCAGACGCACCGGTCGTACACCCGTACCAGCGAGGGTCGCAGCAGGTTGCACTACAAGCTCTACAGAACGAGAGTTCGCTTTCGCAAGCTGATGTGGAGTTTCAGGCAGATAGGTATGCCAACTCTTCCAGGGGCCCCAGAGAGTCTCGTTGGAAGCTCTGGTGCGCGTTCGCCGAGAGATGCGAGGTGCCTCCACTGCCGGTCACGACCGACCTCATCGACAAGATCGGCGCCCTCTTTAAGCAAGGTCGCTATAGGTCGGCCGCGCAGTATTACAGCGTGGCTAAGTCTGAGCATCGGTCCCAGGGATACGACTGGTCTCCAGCACTTGACCACGCGGTCGCACAAGCAGTTCGCTCGATCACTCGTAGGACGGGGCCGTCAGCTGCCAAGCTCGATTTCCCATTGGAAAGGTGCTCCCGCAGTTTCGCTAAGGATATCGAGAGAGCATATACCATACATTGCAAGTTCCCCCAGCCTCCAGGATCGAGTCGCCTTCAGACGTGGGGATCGTGGCCGCGTGGTTCCTTCTGCGAGGCCTGGAGATTGCGTCTGTTGTGTGCGCCGACGTCACCTTCTCACGAGAAGGATTGGTTAAGCTCGAGCTTCCCGTTTCAAAAACGGACCCCACGGCCAGGGGCTGTCACCCAAGTTACGCATGCATACTGCATATGCGTTCGGTCGCACGACCCAGGCTGCAATAGGTCAGGCGACGAGGCGCTGCTCTTTACTCCTCTTCAGAAGTGCGAGTGTTCGCAGGGTATGCACCCGCTGTGCCCATATCATGCGGCATTGCGATGCTCAGTTCGCCTGCGCCAAGCAGGTTTGTGGAAGGCTGAGGCGCCGTTTTTCGGAGACGGTCAAGGCCCGCCAACAAAGACACAGGTCGCGTGGTTGGCGAGGGTCTTTGCCTGGGTCCTCTGCGGAGGAGAGGTCGCCGTGTGGCCGCGTCAAGTGGTCCTTCGTTGGGCCCAACATGCCTTCCGGGTCGCGGGGTCGCAGATGTTTGCCCGTTCGGGAGTCGGGTTGCACATTATCATGCTCATTGGCAGGTGGGGCAGTGCTGCGATCTGCCGCTACGTTCAAGAAGCAGCACTCGCAGATCCAACACAGGTCGCGCGAGCCGTCGTCGACAGGACAGCAGTTCTTCCTGCCAGTTCGCGCTCGACGGGACACACTAAGGCTCTTCCGCTGCTGCCTGCAGCGTTGGACCAGGTCCGCGCCGTGGTCGCAGACTGCTTTCGAGGACAAGGAGTGCTTGTACATAACGTCAGGTCCAAGTTGGCGCACAAGCCGTGTGCTACAGAGTGTTCGACGCCTTCGGGCGAGTGGAGATCTGCGTGCGGTCGCTGGAAGTACGGGAAAGCTAGCTGTCAGCGCAACCCCACAGTCCTGCCAGGTTTTCGCCACTGCCCACTCTGCTTTCCTGACGAAGCTGCGGTTGTTTCGGTGCTCGAGCCCCCAGAGCTTCCCAAGGAAGCGTCAGACTCTTCTTCGTCCTCATCTCAGTAGGAGAGAGGTCATGGCCGCGCACCTCTCCTTCGACCAGATGTGCGACAAGGCCGCAGTCCACCCAGTCGTTCGCATGCTTTTTAAAGCACGGGGAGTTGACGTTCCGGGAGTACTTCACCACTTGTTCGCGGACAGGAGTAAGGTACAGGCTTTCCTGGAACCGCTCAGGGCAGGAATCGAGCTCAACGGTGGACACACCTCCATATTTGGGGGCCCCCACTGTTGTCGCCGGCGCGCTCCAGTGCAGCACAGACTTCCGTTCGCCTCCGGTCTTGTCAGCTATAGACCACGAAGGGGCCTATAGGTCCATGCCAGTCAGGGACCCGCACGAGTGCGGCCTTTTGCTGCCGGGCGACCCACCCACACTATGGTCGCATTTCTCCTTGCCTTTCGGTTCGGTTGGGTCAGTGTGGGGGTACTTACGGGTAGCCGACGTGGTCTCGTTTCTGAGCATCGCGCTACTACTGATGTTCGCAGCACATTATGTAGACGACTTTTTCTCCATAGAACAAGCAGCCACAGCGAGCAGAGCCTTTGCAGCCTTTCAGGCATTCCACAGAATGCTCGGATTTCGCATGAAAGAAGAGAAGTCGAAGCCTCCCGACCGCCAGCAAACCCTTCTCGGGATAGAATGGAGCTTCCAAAACCAGGCTCTGTTCGCATCCCCAGGCGAGGCCAGGATTGCTAAGCTTAGCCAGACAATCCGAGACTACCTGCAGTCGGATCGGATGTCCGCGTCGGAGTGCGCAGCCCTGACTGGCAAACTGTGCTTCACATGCACATGGGTCTTCAACTGCGTAGGTCGTTCCTTTCTGCAGCCACTTTACTTTCGCCAGCACCACGGGAACCCGGGCTCGAGCTCACTGTCTCCCCGGGTTCACCAGGCTTTACACCAACTGTTGCACTTGTTACCTCAGCTGCAGCCCAGGAGGTTTTCGCTTTGCCCCACAAAGAGGTCAAGACCTGTGGCGCATCTGTAGGCAGATGCATTCTCATCACACTGCATGGAGTTCGCAGAAGCGCCAGCAAGTGGCTACAAGACTTGCCTCCGTTGGAAGAGCTCAGGCAGTCTACCAACGGCTTCGGGGGCATAGTGGCTGTCCAGGGCAGCAAGACAGTGGGTTTTCGCGGCGAGGTCCCAGTCGAGGTCTTAGCAGATTTGGCATCCTCCAGGGCATACATTTTCTGGCTGGAAGCGTTAGCTCAGATCCTCTCAATAGCAGCAGTGAGTGACAGGGTCGCATCTCACATGGTCTGCTGGATCGATAATACGTCCGCGGAGCACGCATTGAACAAAGGATACTCCAAGGACCTTCGTCTCTCGGCAGTGATGGGAGCTTTTTGGGTGTGAGCTGCTTCACGATGGCTTTCTGTTTCGTTCCACAGAGTGCCGAGCGCAGAGAACATCTCCGACGGCATCTCCAGAGGAGATCTGAGCGAGCTTGAGGCCGTCGGGGGCGCGTTCCACGAAGTGCCGTTTAACTCGGCGTGGTCGCTCTTGAAGAAGTTCCAGGACGACTAATTACAGAAACTACGACGAAGAGTTCGCTCAGTTGGTCGCTGCTCCCGCGCTTCCCCTTCACGAGCGCGCGGAGGGTGGCTTCGAGGCGCGCTGAGGGTGGTTCGTTCGTTCGCGCCTCCTGTGAAGCCTTTCGTTAGTTCGAGCTACGCAGTTCGAGTGCGCAGCGGGCGAAGCCCGGGACAGAGTTCGCCACCGTCCGGAAGGGAAGAGTGGACAAAAGAAGTCTGTCCGTGCGACTGCACCAAGCCTTTTGTGAAGCTTAGCTTGTCGTGCAGAACACGTGTGTTCGCAGTGACAGGGTTGCGTAACTAGAACTGCTAGAGCGAGGGTCGAGCGAACACAACATGTTCGCAGCACAGAGAGCGGAGCAGTTCGAGTTAGGTGTTCGCTTTTTGTTTCTCCCACCTCTCCCACCCGGAGTTACAGTTCCGGTTCGTTCGTTCGCGCCTCCTGTGAAGCCTTTCGTTAGTTCGAGCTACGCAGCTCGAGTGCGCAGCGGGCGAAGCCCGGGACAGAGTTCGCCACCGTCCGGAAGGGAAGAGTGGACAAAAGAAGTCTGTCCGTGCGACTGCACCAAGCCTTTTGTGAAGCTTAGCTTGTCCCAGTATTAATTAGCCGCATTATATGGTGAACCTCCGGCCAGTGCCTTGTTCCTCTTACGGCCGCGCTCCAAATGGCTCAGCGCTTTTGCCCTGGTTCCTGCACATGCAAAATGACGGGGCAAGCATAGCAAACGACGCTTCCGCATGCATTTCCGTGCAAGCTTTGGCACAGGGTTAACAATTTTGGCTTCCAGGCCCTCTACCCACCTCGCTGCTGGCCGACTCTGGAGGCGACAGCCTGCACTTCTGAGTGTGGAAATGGGCTGCGTCATGCATGAAGAGTCCGCCACAGGATCGAAGTCACAGCCGTGGCTTCTTGCATCGCTCCTCGGAAGTACTACGTGCTGTTGGCTCCACAAGCAGTTGCTGACAAGAGAGATGAGCGAATGAGGCTGCTTAATGTTTGGCAGGTTTGGACATCCCTACATCGGGCTTGATTCTCACAGCCAAGACACACTGCGCCTTCTATGCTGCTTGCCGATTCAGCAAGGTGACATCAACAATTGACGTCCGTAAGCATTTTTCCCAGATACTCTAAGACTAAGGATTTGAGGCTGCAGTTGTCACTCGGTCAGATGAAGAGAGAGTATTGCCCCTTAGCCGGCAAGTCGGAGCACCTGAAGTTCTTGCTGGAGAACCACATAGGGCGAGCATCCCCTGTTGCAAGGTGTTCTTAGCCATGGCTTCGCGCCGTTTGCGCGAAGCACCATTCGCTGCCGCGTGTCTGGGCTTGAAAAAAGCCTGGAGAATAGGATGGGATACGATGGAAAGAAATGTATCCGAGTATCCAGTTACTGGATACAAGTGGTGTCAATCATACGGTACGGTGCCGTCAAATGATTCGCCCACCGCCAGGTCCACTGGTTCGGAAATGGAAGACAGGCACCTCCGCAAGCCGCAAGTCGAAATCAGTGCTTCCTCTGCCAACCTGGGAGGCCGCCAGCATCGTCGCAGCTGCTGGACGCCCAGCTAGCTCAAAGCTCAAGGCCCAAGTCGAACAGCGATTCTTCCTCCATCCGTCCAAAAAAAAAACTAGCGTAGAAGCACCTGCACACATGGGGAGGCCAGAAACTCGCCATGCCATCAGACACAGCTGTTGTCCAACAGTCTCGCTGTTTTGTTTTCGTGGGTCATTTCAACCACCTCCGAGCTCACGTTCTGCAGCGCCTGAGCCATTAGCCTTGGATGTCAAGAGCCTCGTCATCGACCACTGGGGCATGGTTTGGGACACAAGACTCGGCAGGTCCTGGGCGTGGGGCATTTCACCGAGCTGGTGTTGAGCCTGCCGCCTGGCTCTTTTGGTGCCTCTGACTGCTTAACACTTAAGCCCCCAGCCTAATCAGACGTGGCTGAAGCAGTGGTTGTCCTCGTCTTGATTCGACTGTGGAGAAGAGTTTAGCAGTTTAACAGATGAGCATGGTATGCGCATAAGCCGCATAAGCATACTCACAGTTTGGACCGTGGTGCAGCGACGACGGCCGCGACATTGACAGCAGCGGCAGCAGCAGCAGAAAGAGAAGGTCTCACCTAGCATATCAGGCGGCGGTTGGAAGCAAACGTTTATCGATAAATCCGCCTTGGCATCATATCGAATCCAGCCATAGTGAATTGCCAGCAATGCCCGACTTCGGTGAGGCTCGCTATTCACATTCTCACCGGCCGGCAGCACCAGATCCGACTGCAGATGTCCCATGTCGGCCACCCCACCGTCGCCGACAAGAGCAACTTAGCCAAAGAAGCTGCATTCAAAGCTCTGCCATGACATGAACGTTTCCTTTTCCCTGCATCGGACGCGTTGGGGCTCGATGGGGAGGGCAAAGTCAACCGCATTTATCGCAACACTATTGAAGTGCAGGTTGCCTCGTAGCAGGCTCTAAGGATGAGCCTCGCATGTTTCGAGTTTCGTGTACCTCTCAGGATACTTCTCCCTCCCGAACTGCTTGCAGGACCTGGGCGGGGATCTTTACAAGGGATGTCCGATAGGAATTGCACCCCTGAAGCTTCAGAAGCCCGCAGCCGCTTTGCCAGTCGGATTGGTTTAGGACCTGGCCTGGTGCCCGCGAAACTTCCTTCACCGCTATCGCTTGACTTTCTTGGACCGTGATGCTCGGCCTGCAGAGGCGAGCCCAAACGGGATGCAAAGGGTTTCCTATACTACTGCGGCAACGGCGATGCCCTTTGCCAGTGCTCCTGCGACCGGTGCCAGTATTGCCACTTCTGCTAGCTCCTCTGCTTCTGCGACGACTGCAACTACCACTGCGACTACCACTGCTGCTACTGCTGCTGCTGCGAATGCGACTCATGCTACGACGACTACGGCTACGGCTGGTTAGAATAAATCAGGGCCAGCAGCGATGATGACCATATTTGGAGGAGAGTTTGTCAAGTCTGAGCCAGCATGTAGTGGAGCACATGTAGCCTCCAAACCTACCTTCGGTCCTTTCATCAACTCGAAGTTTGGGAGGTCAGGGAGCCTTTGCCCTGCGACCTCCGCGGAGCTTTGGGGCAGGTTCGCCCACTGCGCTCAGAGGCAGCGTTCAGGCACAATGCCAAAACGAGAGAGCCCTGCTTTCTGGAGTGGAGAAGTGTTCTGTATGTCTTGTCAATGCTCTAGAATAACACAGAAGCCAGAGTTACGAGGAGCTGGATGGCAGCAGAGCCGCCGAAAGCTTGGAGTGACCTAGCCTCGGTGCAAAAGGAGCTGTTTACTTTGCTCACGCGATTTTGGGCAGCAGGGGGTTGAGTGAGGAATTTCGGGCTGCGAGAGCCTAGCCTCGTGCGAAGAAGCAACGTCGTAAAGGTACAGAGTAGCGAAACTTTAACAGGATGGTTTCGCTGCACTCTTGATTGATAAGTTCAGTGGCAGATGGCTTACTTCTACCCCCGCAGCTCACACCTGCCGATTGCCCTGCCGAATGAGATGGCTCAGAGCTCAGCGTCGCGAGATGCAAGCCTGTTGGGCAAATACTTCCCGCTGCCATGGACCACAGTTCTTTGCCAGTGAGCTCCGAGGAAGGTGCAAGAACTGGAGGCCGCCCTGAACTAGGGAAACGAGTTTTGCAGGCTTTGTGCCAGGTGCTTCTGCTTCATGGAGGGGAGCTGCCTGTATCCATCGCCGGTGATGAGCTTCGAAGGCGCCATTCGAAGATCTGGAAAGACTGGAAGAGCAAGGCGTCGGATGCTAGCCTTCTTCGGCTTTGTTCTGCTGCACAGCCGTATGGCTTGTCCTTAGAGAACTTGGAGTCTTTGGACGAGCAGGCAGCCAGCTCTGGTGAGCCAGTGATACGATTGCAACGATCAGAATCAGAGACTTGCTCCTTCGTCCCACTGGAAGGATCTAACGCAGCGGACAGCCAACAAGAATTCCCGGAAGAGTCCAAATTCTTGCGTTCTGCCTTGGTCTCCCGCTTCGAGCGACACCCCAGTGGTTCTCAAGGTGGTGCCGTGCCTGTAGCGTGGCTGACCATCGCCCTGGAAAAGGAGCTGCTCCGGCATATTCGTGGCTTTGCATTGAGTAATGATGTTTTGCTTTGGTGTTATCATAACATATCCTGTTTATGCACGTGGGGCCTGCGATGACAAAGTTCACAGACTAAGTCCAACTGGAAAGACACAGCAAGCGTGCTAAACGGAAGCCGCCCTGAACAGAGGCTTCTTCCCGCGGTACGAACAGGATGCCGTTGCCATCGTGCCTGAGCTCGGGGCTTTATTGGTAGAGACATCTGCAGCCACAGCCACTTCACAGACGGCCAAGGCTGTAAGAAAGCGGTGCATGGCAAACCGCCTAGTCGCTTTCCTACTTCAAGGTGCGGACTTCATCTATGAGCCCGCAGAGACCGAGGAGCCATCTGCCCGGCTCATGCAGGGCATGGTACGACGGACGTCGGAAGCGTCTGCGAAAGAGTCTTTCGCACGACAAGCAGACGATTGCCAGGCTTCTCCCTTGATGTCACGACCGCCACCTGCAACCTCGGTTGGTGAAGGGCGGCGCGCATGGAGGCGTGCTATGGCAGAGATGCCCAGGTCAACGAAGGAGCTGACTGAGTCCTTAAAGCTTTTCGGCGCCGAAGAGGTTTGGGTCCTCTTCCTCCGAGCGCAGGGCTCCCGAAGCAAGGAAGCGGCACTCATGGCTTTGGAATTCGAGGTTGCGGCGCTGCATGCTGGAATTCAGCCATCACGCTGGAGGGAAGTAGCACCCGGCTTGGTGGTGCTTGCAACAAGAGAAGGATCTTTGGAGCAGTCCTTCTTGAGTGCTGCCCGCAGCCTGACCGCGCTTCGAAGGCCGCCGGTGAGGCTGTCCAAGCATGCAGCATTCGAAACCTCCTCGGAGCTTGCCGCAGCTGTTGCCGAGTTTTTGGCCTTGCAAGGATGTAGTACTTGGTGGTTGGAGGTCCTGCTCCGTGAGCCTCCAGTCGATGCCTCGCTGCTGCCTTTGAAAACCTGCCACGGAGCAGACATGGCATTGGACGTAATTGCTGTCGCTGGGCCTGACTTAGCCAGGAAGCTTCAACGACAATCTTCGGGGCCAGGGCATGTCCACTTGGTGGCTTTCCAGGCAGGTAGTACTTCGTATTTGGTCGGCCAGGAGGTTGCAATCGCGAACGGCCCCTGCCTGCCAGCATCGTGGCACCAGATGTGGTCTGGTCGGAACTTCAAGTTTTCCGCGGGGCTTGATTCTTGGGTGGCCAGCGCAGTCATCTCCATCGCTTTGCTGGAGTGCGAGAAGGGCAAGGGATCCAGGGCTGCGCGGTCCCTGTTGGATGCCTGCTGTGGAAGTGGTACGCTTGCAGCTGTTGCCGCAGCCTCGGGCAGGTTTGCCAATGTCATTGCCAGTGACATAAACTCTGCCTTTGCTGAGCGTGCAGAAGAGAACTTCAGGCTGTGCAGCTTTGGAACAGAGATTCAAGTGTTGGTTCACGATGCGACGACCAGCTTCGCAGACTTACAACTGCAACCCGATGTCGTGGTTGCCAACCCACCATGGGGTTGGCGCATCGGCTCCGGTTCTGACACTTCGCTGCAGATCATCCGCAACTTGATGCGTGAGTTTCCCGAGGCAGTCATTGCTTTGATTTGCCCGGAGCTCGTGTCGGATCAGGACGTGCAGCATGCAGGATTTGCACTTCGCTGGAGCTGTACTCTGGGCCAGAGTGCTGTATGGATCCTTTGCCCAGTGCATGCAAAATGAAGCCTTGGCTGTCGGGGGGGAGGGGCGGGGGAAGTGATTTCATGTCTGCACTCGGTTTTGGCAGTTACCCTGTCCGAGTCCATGATGTCCATGCACATGGCCGTTTTTGACATCGAATCGAAGTAACCCAGCTGCAACGTGACTTGCCATTCGCATCACGAGGCCTCGAACCCGTATTTGTAGGTTGCAAAGAATCGCACGATTGCAGCATGCAAACACACTCGTGGGCCTAATCACACACAGTCAAACAAGGCATCCAACCCCTGGGATCCCCTAAGACCACACGGAGACAGACCTTGACACACAGTTGGCCGTGCCTTCAGAACCATGCTCCGGCCATGAAACTCCTCTTGTCCACAGCTCAGTGCAGCGAAGCCTCGCTTATACGCGCAACTGTTCGCACAACCGTCAGATCCTCACTGGGCTAAGGCAGAAAGTGAGAAGTGCTGCAGTTCAGGCAAATCTGTGGGGTGGGAGTGTCAAATGGGCACCTCAAGGACCTCAAGTCTAAGTGACAGCAGGTTTCTAACATGGAGAGAAGAGGCCTCAAGTGCACGCGCAGGTGAATGGCTTGGTCGTCAATCGGATTGGCGTTGGACTTGTGCTATACATTGGTTTCAGGCACAACAGGGCAAGCGGCGCAGAGGGAGCTTTGCAGTTGGCTCACACGTTGCGTTTGCTGTCCCTTATTCTTCATATTCTTCACGGGTTGGATGCAGACCTCTCACCAGGGAGGTTTTGATTGACCACGGTCTCATAGTCGGTCAGGGACGGAGACACTGGCGATGAGCTGAAGACCCTGGCCGCGAAGGTCGGAGAGCTCCCTTCGCAATAGGAACGCTTGCCGTCCTCTATATGTCTTTGGCAAACCTGCCGCATGTCGTTGGCAGACTCGACTGCACAGGTCGCGAAGGTGCAGCTGTGGCCGGATATGTCGCCAGTAGGCCGGGGCCTTGAGTCCTTGTCACAGCTGTACAGGGGAAATCTTGAGAGCACCACGCTCGACACCTCCAGGTGCGATAACCCATGCCGTAGAGCGAGTCTATGAAGGGTTTGGGCTTGGGGCAATTCGCTGAATTTACAAACCAGAAGAGCGGTCGGGACATGTCGTGAAAGGCCACAGGGGCATGTGCTGCCTCCAGCGTCGGCAAGTGGACATTAGCACTATGAGTGGAGTTTCTTGCACATGTTTGTCCATGTCATTACATGTCCTACCTGAATGAGATCTTCCAGCCTAGAGTCGCTAGGGCTTGGGCCAGTGGGCCACTGAAAGTTTTGAAGGCAACCCATGCCTTTGGAACGTGGGCAGCGTGTCAGCAATGAAATGAGATGAAATGAGCACACGTTCTTCTTAGCAAGCCTTGTACGCATAAGCAGCATGCAACAGCAGATCAACTTGGCTTGAGTGGAACTGTTGGAAGTCATTCTACTTTTGTTCCCCACTAGCTCCAGAATTGTGCAGGAGGGTAGGGTTCTCTACCCAAGCATCGCATACAAGCACCTCTCGGCCATCAGAAGAAGCCTGACCCTAAAGACACATTCTGCTGCCAACAATCCAGGCGGCGATGGCGACAGCAATGCAGATCCGTCCCAGCCTCAATTCAAGTTTGTCATTCGGTGTCAACTTTGTCGCCATCATTCATCTTCCCGCGCGGCGCTGCAAACCCGCTCGGCCACTCGCCCACAGATGTGAGAACACACACACACAAAGCAGGCAAACACAAGCATAAAATAGTACCTGCGGGCAGCTGTGTATGTACGTATGTATGTATGTAGCAGATGCACGATGTCAAGGCATGACACAACGTTAGCAATGCCCACGTCAAGGCTATACATGTCAAATGTCGTCGCGACTGGTACAAACATGTAATGACAAAAGCGCAGTTGTTCTGTTGGACTCTTAGGAATTTGAGGGAAGGGCTGGACTCATCCTCCCTGTCGGGGACCGCCAAGTCAGTACTCAGTAGCTCGGCAGGCCAAGGCCAAGTAACATCGTGGACTGTGGCTACGAGGCGGAATGCAAGCCAGAACCTGATCCGTTTTGTGGTGGTTGCTGGATGGTTGGGAAGGTGCTTGTCGTCCTCCAGCAGTCGCTTCGCGCTGTGCTCAGTGTTCGGGAACGCAGCTGCTTGGGAGTTGGGGCTCTGCAGCATTGCACATTTTGCTCCTTTTCCAAGATGCCACGTTTCCTGGGCCGCAGCCGTCCCAGCGCGAGGCCTTGATGTGAGATATCTTGCTTTGCAATTGCACGTCTTCCTGCGCTGAAGCTCAGTCATTTGCCAGGCCATGGATGAAACAGAGGCGCAACTTCTGTTCCAGGAGCGATGTAAGAGCGACGCTGGTGGTGGCCATAAAAGCATGCAGTCAAGGTTCTTGGCATGAAATGGCTCGAGGGTTGAATCTTTAGCCGCATCTCAGATTCGAGCTGCTGTGCGACCGGCTGCCCAATGCGAAAAGCAATGCTTGCTAGCACCCTTCAGAACTTCAGCCGGCTTCCGCGTTTGTTCTCGTGCTTCAGCACGCAAGCTTTCGAGACGCAAAAGAGAAGCTGACATCGCAGACTACAGATGAAGACAGATGACTGAATTATGCGTTTGAATCCTGAAATCACGAACATCGCCACTTAGGGCATTTGCTGTTTTCAGAGAGCCAGAGGAGTTTCTGAAGCAGCTGCGCCTGCGGTACCAGGAGGAGATGGTCGGGGTGCCTGCCAACCATAATCACAGCTTTCATGTCGCTTGCATCCTGGGCAAAGCGGCCAGAGTATGTGTGAGCTGGAGGTAGTAGGACATCTGGATGTACTTGAGGTGGTGGCAGCGCCCTTCGGTGAAGAAGTGCGTGTGGAAACTTCGAGTGATGGCCGGGGTCAGAGTACAGTGCTGTCGCCAAGCTATTCATGCAAGTTTTCAAAAGTTGAGTGCCACCACGCAATACATAGCCAACATCAATAGAGTCAATACTAATGACAGTGCAGGCAACAGTTCAGAATGAATGCAGCAATAGAAGATCAACTTAAGCACTTTTCTGCTGTCGTCCACTCTGGTGGTGGTGGTGGTGGTCCAACCCGGTCGGGCTCAGTCCCTCAGCATGCGTCATTGAGGCGCCGAACCGGTTTCCCCATGTCTGGCGAAGGTACTGACCTGTGCTTGCCGAGCCTGTGCGTGCACGCACACACACACAGTACTGACAGCAAACGGGTGCCATTTCTCGGTAGATGGCATCTCGCCATTCCCATATGGGCTGGTAAAAAGCCAACTCAGGGGACCCTTTGCATCACACGAGACTCCGAGACTGCGAGGCTTGGATGCCGAAGCTAGGCTGAGCCATTGGCGATTTCCACTCGCCCGGATTGCAAACTCCTGCGGAGTGTGAGTCTGACCCGATACTTTGGGCAAAGTCCTAGAAACTGCAACGATCCTGAACAGTAGTGCGAAAGCTTCGAATGAAATGTATAGAGAGCTTCTGTGCTGAGGCACAGGTCTCTTCGATCTCTCCGTGCAGAATGAGCCCCGAGGACCAGCCACATTTCCTGTCGAAAAACGCTGTATGGCACCAGCTGTGGATGGTCGGGTTCGGAAACTGTCCCGGTTCGCCAGCTCGCGCTGGAAAAGCTGCCGGCCGGCCTCCCGCTCCCGGGAAGACAGCGCAGGCGCCGGTGATCTAAAGGAAGGAAGGGGGGACCCTATCGTATCACGGGGGAGGGGTAGGGGGGCTTTGCAACGCTGCAGCATTCAAAATAAGCTCGAAGATGTCCTGTCAACGCCGTACTGTGCCTGCCAGAATCTCAACTCCACCGTTGTCTCACAACGACGTTTTCACCAGGAGTCTTGCACGTTCGGAAGAGGCGGGCGGGATCAGCGTGGAGACGGTCAGCAAAGCGCTCCGCAAGCTCGGCCAAGTGCACAGGCAAGGCGACCTGCGCATGCTTGCCGTCTGTGTATTTGTGGCCAATCCAAAGCCGGAAGCCTTTGCATCAGCTCAACCCTGCAAAGATTGGAGGAGCAAGCTTGAAAGCACGAGCAGGTGCCCCAGAGAGCAGAGTCTCAGCCAAAGCGAAGACGGATTCGGCAAGACAGTGTTTGTTGCTGGTGTCTGGGATTTTCCTCAGTCGATTGCAGGTTGAATGCGAGAGTTGCACAGCAACGGTGAACTCGAAACGGATCAACTCCAGTGCACACGAGTTGTGTCTTTACTTCCTGGTGTGGGTGTGTGTGTGTGTGCGTGTGTTTGCTTCTGCGGCTGTAGTTCTGTCCTTGACTGTTTCTAGCATTCGATGTTGAAGCTTCAAGCATACTCTCTCTGTCGTGAGGGTGCGCCTCAACTTTTGCGCCCCTTTGTGTAATGCAGTTCCTTCAGGGCCTTGCATCGTCTTGTACACGGGTATGACAGGTTGCAGGCTTCTCCTAACGAGTATACCTCTATGTCGGAGCTGACCTCCTGCAGCAGGCACGGAAGTAAAACGAAGAGTTTGTGTTCACTGTACGAAGCCTCATTAGTTCTTGCCTCTTTCCATGACTCTGCTGGTGCTCACATTTTACGGCATGAGGCTCGCAGATTTACATGGCCATGGGCACGAGAAAGTTTCGGGACACGCTCGCCGAAGCCCCACAGGCGGGCTTGAGAACGTACGAAATGTCTCGTGGGGCAGAAACCATTGTCAGCCGCTTTTCGGAAGGACGTCGCCACAGACTTCGCAGAAGCTTTGGATTCAGCTTCCCAGTACTTCTCAGAGCGGCAGCAGGAGCAATCTGCAGCTGTGCTATTTTCGTCTCAATTTAGTCCGGCGGACAGGAGCAAATCACAGCCTGGACGGGTTTGGCCATGTCATCGGCAGCCGAAGAGGCCCGAGGCTCCAGCAGGAAGTGGCAACACGGCTTCAGCGGAGGGGGACATGTGACATGTGCGTCTCTTCTACATTGAAAGTTCTAAAGTCGTACCTGATAACCACGACTCCGTGCTTCTTCCAGCCGTTTCGGCTTCAACGTAGAGTTGCGGGCATCGGAGCGATGCCGTGCAGAATGCAGTGGGTGCGAGTGCGAAGCTTAGCGAGCCTGTTGGAATGGCTCCAATTGACGCTTGTTGGGCAGAGGCTTTGGCGTTGGTCCTTGTCGTCACTGCTAATGGCGCTGCCACACCCGTCCAGAAGGCAAGGCTCAACAGCGACACCTGCACAGACGTGGACGCATGTCTCTGCTCATCCAACGTTACTGTACCAGTAGCAGAAACCAAGGCAATTTATGGACAGCTGTAGCTTATTCCTGTTGTTTGTCGTGCAGCAGGTCCTCACAGCCCTCGAGAGTGTTTGGACTTAATCGCGGATGCAAGCCCGGTTCCTCCACGTTTTGGTGAAGTTTCTGTGCTCCCAAGGTATGAAAACCACCAAGTCCAAGGCTCGATTTCTTTTTCAGAACATGGCATCAGCTTTCCAATGAGAGTGTTCCGAGATCACGAGCAGCAGGAAATGCAGGACGAGAAAATACAGTTCGCAAAGTTCGAGCAGTCGGTGCCTCATCATCCTTGATAGCTTTGTCTGCTCCTTTCCCAATGACACGCCGTTTTATCGTTCACACAGTAAGAGTTCTGGCGGCTGCCGACATCGCATTGAGGTTCTGCACAAGCGAGTCGGGCTACAAAAGAGCTGATCTCAAGGAAGCACAACTGCCGCGAAACACACATGTCAACAGCTGAGCGGCAGATATCTGTTTGGCCAATATGTGGGATAAAATGCGGGAACAGGGTGAACGAGCCTTTCGCGCAGGAGCTTTCCAACAAGATCGAGTTGACCAGCACGGACATTGACAGCTTAGATGCAGAGGTGCAGCATCCAAACAGCTGTAGGCACTGTCGATCAAGCGTAGGACCTTAGGACTGGGACGCATCATGCTTCGAGCATGCCATTCTAGCACGATTTGGCAATTACACATGAACTACTCGATGAGCACACTACGGCTATCAAACCTCCTATTGGTCTTGAGTGCACCTGCATACGACTCATGCAGTCCGAGAGACTGGTGACCAGGCCTCTCGACTCTCGGAGGAGATTGCCGGCCACGAGGCCGCTGGGCCAACTGTCGCTTTCAAGTCCTCAGGTTCAGCTCTACCTCAGGCTTTTTTGTCTCAGGTCTACGTTTGCCGTGGTTTGGCCTTCCACAGGCTTCAGAGATCCCTCTGACCGCTGCGGAAAACAAACAGCAAATTAGAATGGACATGGCAACGATGATGGTGAAGGCGAGGAGGCGGAGGAGCAACAGGAGTCGATGACTTGTACTGTAGCGGAGTGCGGCTGCTGCTGCCGCGGCGGCTGACTTGAGCTACCGCCGCGAATCGGCCCCCTAAAAGTGACTTAACCCTGCAATGCGGGCTCGTCCTAGCTAGGTGGGAGGCAAAGAAGGCCCTAAACCGAGGCGACGGCTTGTTTCGTACCGAGAAGCCAGAAACGCTCCTCTTCCAAGTTGAAAGATATCAAACTCCGTCGCATCAGAGTCTGCTCAGGAGCTTGGCCTGTGCATTTTGCGAAAACCTGTCGTCCCAGCACAGGCCCATACTGCCAAGCTGGAGAAGAGCAAGGCCAATGCCACGGAAGCACCGCGACTCAAAGTCAAAATGCATGTTTCATCTTGGCAGAGACAGTGACTAAACGGCTAACCCTCACCGGAAGGTTGGACAAGCTAAAGCTAGTACTACAGTACTACTACAGTATCCGGGACTTGGTGGGATCAGGTCCGTGAGGCTGAAGCAGCCGACTACGACGCCTTGAAGACCGACCTGGGAGAGTCCGTGACAGCAGCTCACACAGAAGATGCTACCGGGATGGTGCTACGTACTGCTATGATTACTCTTTGAATTTGTGTGCTGTGGTAGAGATTATGACTATCACATGAGCTTCGATGAGCATTAGCAATATTTCTTACAGCGCGAATTCAGCCAGAATCAGCTTCATTCTGATTAGAATAGTGTTTCTTGTTGTTGCGATAGAACCTGAGCCTGTCCTTGTGGGGAGTGCTCGCTTTATGTACAGGCAATTGATGCTGCCCTGAAGACCTTGCAGGAGCAGGCCTTTGCCGAACAGCTTCCGAATTCAATACACATATGCTTCCCTAAGTGATGAAGCTCAAGCGGAAACGGCATGCAGGACTATGACCGGGAGCAGGTCTTGGTTCAGGTGCACGGGGTTCAACCTCTTTCGCGTGGGCCATAGGGTTGCGAGAACATCTTCAGAAAGGAGTGCACAGTCACGGGCAGGAAGTCACAGCTTTACAACAGTATTCACTGGCAGCCTAGACATATATAGGGCTTAACACCATGTGGCTTGACCCCACCACCCCCATAGCAAGGCTTTGCCGAAACATGCGTTGTCTGGCTGTTAACGCCACAGGTGAGACGAATTTGATTTTCTGAAGTGTGCTCACCTGCTTGCGAAGGCGACAGGCCGAGTAGACAGCAAGCATAAGCTAACGACGTGACAGAAGGAGATCCGAAGGATGCCATCCGAAATTGCCGGGTGGCAGTGCCCGGGCTGCAACAACCTGAAGTCTGGCAGACTGGTTGGACCCGGGAAGGTGCACCGTGCTGCAGAGCTCGCGCACCTCTCCGAAGAGGACTTGGACAGCTTGTCCAAGGCCGGCCAAAGCAAGTTTGGAGTTTGGGACTGCGTTAGTGGATGTTTTGAGCTACGGCTGAGTCATCTTGCGCCTTGGCAGCAAAAGCGTACAAGCCAAGACTGCTCGTCGTATGTGAGAGAGAAAGAGAGATGGTATGATTGGTGTCGGTTTGATCTTCCTCTTTTATTGCTGCACTGCTTGCCCCTGCCGCTCCG
This sequence comes from Symbiodinium sp. CCMP2456, assembly GCA_905221635.1. Taxonomy (NCBI): domain Eukaryota; class Dinophyceae; order Suessiales; family Symbiodiniaceae; genus Symbiodinium; species Symbiodinium sp. CCMP2456. The sequence goes on along the minus strand of CAJNDV010007069.1, from coordinate 58,310 downwards.
ATCACCTACGGCTGCCATTCTGCCGTGGACTGTGGACCATTGCTCCCCTGCTACAGATGCCCATACCGCTAGTGCAGAAGCAGCAGGTGTTGTTGTTGCAGAACACAAAAGCTTGAAATTGCACGCTGCCTGCTTGGCCCGAGGTGTTCTCCATGGAGAAGCCAACCGCCCCCAAAGCAGATGCGTATGAGACCCGGCCTCAGAAAACCGAAACCACAATCGAACAGGCTTGCTGAAGACTCAGACGAGCCACTCATCGCCACTGCTGCGAATCCTGTCCTGGCAGTGGATCTGTGGCCATGCTAGAGGACAGCCGGCAATGCTCAGCAGGTTCCAGTCCGGGAACGTCATCGAGATGCTGAAGATGCTTCAAGCCAAGTTCGTCAACCAGACGGCCGAGGCTGAGATGGCCGAGACCAAGAAGAAGAACAGCAGCTCAGATTCATTGAAGCCTTGGACTTTGCAGTGCCCATGCAGTGTGACCACGGCAGCACACCTGTGCTCAAGGGAGACATGCCGGCTCAGTGGATCCCATGCATGCCAGCTCCAGGCTACAACCTTCTGCTGACGAGCCTGAACAATGGGATTGCCTCTTGCCTTGCTAGTCTTTCGCTGGCAGGGGTGAATGCCCAGTTGTTGATGAAATGTTGGTGCCAGGGTTGCAGGCAGACTGCAAGCATGCCGACAACATATTAATACACGTGCAGTACATCTTGGAGTCCTTCGTGCTTCATTTGTCCGATGAACCTTGCTTCAAGACGCCAGATCCTGTCAGGATGTCTCCAAGAAGGCTACAGAAAAGAAGGGCACCTTCAAGAGCCCGCGGGGATGGGAGGTTAGCGCCGCTAGGGTGCTGGAGAGCAAGCAACAGGGGCTCTGCTGCCACGTTAAAGCATTGATTGCATGGTTTAAAGGTAAGCCAGCCCTCACGAAGCGCAACGCCTGAATGGAGGAGCTCGACCCTGAGCCAAAAGGCGGAGAAGGAGGCAAGGCAACAGCTTTCCGAGGGAGGGGCCAATAACCGCGGCGTTTGTGACATTGATGATTGCAGGATTGAGCCTTTGTGATTCGTGCGGCGGCTGTCGCCTTCGAATTCTGTTAAGAGCACAGGCAACCAAGGCAAAGTTGGACGAGGACTACACGGCGGACCAGAATCTCGTCCAAGAGCGTGAAGCAAAATCTCCCCAAAATCAGTCGATGCTAGACGTGCTTGCAACTCTGAGTGGTCAAGATGACGATGATGACGATGGCAATGGCAAGTGGTGGTGATGTTGTTGTCGATCGTAGTGATTGTGGCTGCGTTATTGGCTTTTCTCACTGCTGCCACTGCCACTGCTGCTGCTGCTGCTGCTACTACTGCTACTGCTACTGCTACTGCTCCTCCTCCTCCTCCTCCTCCTACTACTACTACTACTACTACATCATGTTGGTTTGCGCTATTGTGGTTCACTTTGTGTGTGATCATGTGCGCGACTGCTTACCTCACCACTTTGTCAGTAGTCAAGACCCTGCAGTGCT
>CAJNDV010007069.1:13271-56625 GCA_905221635.1 Symbiodinium sp. CCMP2456 | reverse complement strand
CTACTGCTACTGCTACTGCTACCAAAACCACCACCACCACCGGTAGCACCGGCCCTGCACATTCACAAAGGCAAGGCCATGCATGCAGCAACTCTGTAGCGAAACACATTTGCTGTTCGTCCTGTCCTACGACCGCCAACATTGTCATGGCTCGTGCTCGGTACTTCTTCTACACCGAAGACGACGGTGACGACGAGCACCGCCACCGAAACATGAGAGTGTTGATACCCCTGCTGCTTCAAAACCTGTGCGTCCGTTCCTTTCAGGAAGCTCGCTAGCGATTTGGACACCGAGTGCAAGGTCAAGGCCTAGCGGCTGTGTGTCCCAACACTTCGTTGCTACCTCGCGCGTGTTCACCGCACAATCAATCCAGATTTCTCCAGGTTGCCGTTTATACATGGGCTTATGCGGATCTGTCTACGGAAATCGCTACTAGCCGCTACTACGAAGGAACTGAGCTCATGCACACGCAGACGAGCTCGTGCCCAGAGCCTGGAGGCCAACGACTTCGCGGAGCGCCAGCGGCTGCGCTCCGATGAAGTGACGGCCATAACGCAGGCCGTTCGACTTGATCAGAATCTGGGAATGTCTGGGGCAGTTTAGGGATCGCAAGATGGCAAAACGAAAATGAACAACGATAGAAGTTGAAGCCCTAAACATTAGGCCCTGTCGGGTTACTAGTAGGGACTTGCTTGCCCTAACGGCAGAGCTGGACAGGGTTTTGAGCTTTCCATAGTCTGTTCTTGGTTTGCGCTGAGGCTCTGAAGATCATTCTGTCGAGAACCTCGCCATATCTCCATGCAGGCATGGCATTTGGTCTCTCCGACCCAGGACATCCCTCATTTTCTTGCAAGACCCTCTCGAAAGACTGTTTCGCAACCATTCAAATTCATGGACTGACTGTTTGCAACAACTGGTGGTGAGGCACTTCCTTGGCGGCGCTCCGCGCCGAAGGCTAGACTAGAGCGGCATTTGCGACCTGATGGAGTCATCAAGCCATGATCAGCTGGGTCACTTTTGCCCATTACCGCCACCAGGCCGGCGGCAAGACCCTGTCTTGGATCGCACGCTGCGCTTTTTGCAGGCTTCGCAGCCTGCAAAGCTGACACGTCGGATTGAGGAGGGCTTAAGGACTGCTCTTTAATGGTTCTATTTGCCACTATATGGCTTATGAGTGGTTCGTAAGAGGTTTGGGGTTTGGGGGTGAATCCAGCCTAAAACCGGCCAAAAGAAACACCAGCAGTTCCCCTAAAAGATGGCCGATGAATCCACTCTCATACTGGCAACCTGTGGTGGTGATGAGGTCCGCGTGCCGCGCCACATTTAGCCTGAATTTGTTCGGCTTTGGCACGGCTACACTGCTTATTGAATTGTTCCAGATGCACAGGTCTGGCTGCTTCTTGATGTTTTGCCAACATCACGGCAGATTAACTTGACGAAACCTGTAGCGAAGCCCAGCTGAATCTTCTGTCCCACTCAGGCACAAGCCACGGAGCTGGACAGCGCCACGCTGCGGGTTCTGGTGGAACGGCTAAGGCCAGGATTCAGACTTGAAGGTCAGAGACTTCAATGTTCCTTAGCCCTTAGGTCTCATGATGTCTCATGCATGGATGCCTTTGGCATTGCAAACACATCTCCCCTGCTTCTTCTTGACATTCTCATTCTAGACGTGGCATACTCTTCTTCTGACCCTTTTGCTATGCGTAGAGTGTCGCAGTGGAGGGTCGAGATATCCGAGTGACTTGAAGGCAGAAGGACGTGCCGGATGGCGCAGCAGCTCCTGTCCAGAGGATAGCTACCATGCTAAAGGACGCACTGGGAGATTCCATGTTGTCAGCACGTCGGAACAAGAAGTCTCCCTTCACTTGTCCTGACTGTCCATGGACAAAACATCGGCTTAGTTGCGAATCGCGCACACTTTTAGTTTCGCAGGAGGTGGCATGTTTAGCTGTTTAACTGTATGTAGGATGACTGCGTGTCTGCATAGTCCACGACTGACGGCAGCGTGGAGCAAGACTGGTCGTTCGTGAGTTAGGGGTGGAGGGTCGGCTGGCGCTGTTTGGGGCAAGGGCCAGGCATGGGCCTGATGGGCTCGGAAGATGGGCCAGCCGTGGAAGATAGGGCCGATAGGGGTTGAGCCATCTTTCCTTGCCAGTTTGTGAGCTCGTTCAAGTAGGAAACCCCTGAAGGAGCTGATGTCCAAAATCAAGAACTCTGATGTGGACGATGCTTCCCAGCAGGCCGTGGCTCCACGGGTAGCGACCAGCGAGTAGTTGGCATCCACTGCTGCTGTTTGGGCGGGGTGGGGGGGGGGGGGGGGNNGGGGGTGGCAGAATGCGCAGCACACTCCCTCCGACAATCGCTACGAAGGAGCCGATGCTTCCTTGTGCAACGGCTTGTGCCCCAAGCTTGGGAGTTTAGTTCCTCTCCTGCCCCCCCCTGTGGATGGTTGGAGGGGGGGTTGAGGCTTCAGAGTGGGTTCCCTGTTGGCAGCTGTGACAGTGGGGAGTGGCAGGATAAGGCAGAACGCACTGCGCACAACCAAAGGTGCCCATCCTGTTGCCAGGTTTGGTGCGACAAGGAGCTCAAGACCAACGGCGAGGCCACTGCCCGTTCGTGTGGAAGTGTGTAACCGTGACTGAAAACCGAGCAGAATAGATCTCGGTAGGTCGGAGTGGGCGTTCGGGCGATTGGTGGGTGTGGGTAGTGGGTGGGTGGGTGTGTGCGTAGGTAGGCAGGGATAGAGTCATAGGTACAGCTATTCGGTATGCATGTGTATTGTATACATGCATATGTACCTAACGGAAAATGTGTATGTGTGTGGATGCTATCGCATGAGCATTTGTCTATTTACGTAGGTGCTGTATATACGCACATGCAAGCCATGTCAGCAGGCCCGTGAAACGAAGACGAGCGAGATCGAGGAGCTCAAGGCAAGCCTATGAGGGGTGGCAGGAAGACATTCCACTGTGAATCTCTTCTGAGTGGTCGTGGACCTGAACCGACCTACGAGACTTGAAAGAATGCCATGGAGAAGTAAGGACACATCAGATCTCAGAATCAGAACATTACTGGTGACGGACTGGCGTGTATTGCGACATGACACTCGACTCTTCCATCGTAAAAACTTTCTGTTAGCATCCCCCCATCTTCAGTTACACGGTGACACCTGTTTGAGGCTGAGATCGACCGCCTCCAGAGCCTTGACGCAGGGACACTTCAGATGGGCTCGGATTTCAAGCCATAAACGCTCCGATTGAAGATGGATCTCATGGCTGAGCTTGGAAGGATTGGGACGGAGGTTCGGCATGCAGAGCAGTGGCGGTTGAAGCATGAATCGTCCACCCAATGCCGGCAGCCCAGGGCCCTCTTGGCAGAGCTGGGGGAAGAGAACAGCAAGCTAGCTTCGGAGACTTGGAGCAAGACTGGCAACATGGAGTTTGGGCCTAAAGACCACGGTCCCTCTTTCAGCTATAGCGCATGGACGTTTTGAGAATTGCGCTTTGCTGCAAAAAGCTCAGCCGAGGACATCTCCGCACTGGAGAAGAGCATCAAGGATACCACTTTGATGAGAGAGGAGGAGAACCTTGGCGGAACTTTTGTCTTCAGAAGACTGTAGCATCTTCTAAAAGGGAAAGTGTGTCGCAGCTTGTGCTGTGGCGCAGTCTAGACGAGATTTTTTCTAAGGAAGGCTGCCAATCTGAAGAACCTCCACGAGACCACTGAGGCAAACCAAGGGAGTGCAAAGTTGCTGTAGAGATGTGCAGTTGCAGGAGGGATGGAAGATTCACAACTTCCCAGGGCAAGGAGGCCGTGGCAGAAGCGACGCAGATCCTGCGAGACTTCTACAGTAATTTGGGGCCTTCCTTCGTCCAGCTCAGGAGCCAGGGCCGTTTCAAGTTGTATATACCCCGCTTCGTTAAATGGTGTGCCTCCTTTAGCTGGATTTCTTTTCGAAGGCTCTGTTAATTATTTTAGAGGAGAGAGAATGTTGTCGATCCACTTTCTGCTGCGGCTGCTTTCGAGGAGCAATGAGAGCCACCATCAGGCGTGCGGGGCTGTGCAGTCCGTGTATGAAGACAGCTCAAGCTGAATGTTGACGCCATCATGCTGAAGACGCAAGCGGGTCCTCCCTCCCTTCATCTCTTTCAATCATTCTGCATGACATGTGCACTCACACACTCACACGTTCTCTCTTTTTATCTCTCTTTCTCCCTCTCTCTGTCTCTCCCTGTCGCTTTGTCTAAGAATGTATGTACGTATGCATGTATATGTGCCAGTATGTACTCGTTGAGAGGAGTGGGGGCTGTTTGGTGTGCAAGCCTCGCAGCATCCCGGTGGGAGCTGTCATTGCCAAAGTTCAGTCTGAAACAGTCTAGATTTGGGATAGAGCCTTGCAGGACAGCAGAAAGCCCGAATTCGCTGCCGGCGGCGTGGCAGCACGAGATGCCACGATAGCATGTAATGGGAGATGCTTTCCCTACTCCGTAAGCTCCCTAGCAGTGCCCTGCAGCTAAGGCGACTATGGCGACTCGGGGCAGAGCAAAGTGCTCGAGCTGAGCCTCGGCCAAAATCCTGCGGAGTTCGGCGCGGCATCGTGTGCTTCACCCTCCCCTTGGGCCCTAGCAGGCCTAGCATGAAGGAGTACAGCGTCGCTTTCAGGGTAGCATAGCCTTGCAGGATGCAGGAGATGACAGCCGACCTTGCTCAGGAGGCGAGCTGCCCAGTTGCCAATCGCTTTGTACTGCATTGAGTCTTGCATTCCTGCACTCGTTCCAGTACATCGCAGGCTAACGAAATCCAAGCCACGGAGAACACTGCCGAGAAGGCACGCTGGCTAGACTGCGCTGTAGATCTCTCCTAAAAGAGTAACTCTTTACCTGTCGCCTTGCGTCCTTCAATTGCCGCTCCCGCTGCTGTCCAGCACGACTTTTGGCGTACCGTCACATGCACAGGAGTTCCAGACCTTCCTTGCGGATTCTCAGGAGGTACCTTGGCAACAGCTTGTCCAGTTCCATAGGACAGCAGAACCCGCCAGTTTCGGTGAATCGAAAACGGAGCCGGCCAAAATCTAAGGATCGGTCGAAGAAGCAGACGACGCAGCAAAAGAACGAAATGACGACGTGCTTGCATCAAGGGGGTTCAGCCATAAGTCTGTAGCCTGTTCCTCCAAACATCTACGAAATCAAAGGCCTAGGTTCAAGCCTGAGGGTTGCAGTGCATCTTGGATCACTCGGTTTCATGGGCCTTTCCTGGGCTCGGGACCTGAGGACTATCGCCTCCCAGAGCAAAGCTCTGAGCCAGCGCAAGGTGGATGTGAAACTAGAGTGAAGTTGGTACTGCAACTGGGCCCACTTTGGCACTTAGACTAAGAGCTCGGGTCCGTAGCTGACAAGTGAAGTGCCTCCGAAGGTGGACCTCCTCGCAACGGAAAAGCAGCTAGCTGCTGCCAACGACTACTATGAGGCCTCGGGATACAGCGACGGCTTTGCTTCTTTGCCTTTAGGCTTCAAGGCCGATGAATTGAGAGTGGAACCTTCCTAGTGCACTCTGCAGACAAGTGTCTCGGCCAGTCCCGAAGAGTGACTGGTCGCCGGGCTTGAATTTATCGGTTTTGGATACAGCGGAGCATCATGGGGCATGCACGCAATCAGACACCTCGCAGGAGCTGCACGGAAAGTGCCTCAATAAGTCCACGAACTTTGCTGCTGCTCCTTGGTCGCATGTTGGACATGTGCTGGCCGGCAGCTGCTACTGCTGCTGCTGCTGCTGCTGCTACGGAAACTACCGCTACTACTTCTACTCTTACTCCTACCCCTCCTAACCTTAACACTGCTACTTCTACTACAACTACGACCACTACTACTACTACTACCACTACTACTACTACTACCACCAGTACCACTGCCACTACCACCACCGCCACCACCACGACTACGACGACGACGACTACTACTACTACGACGACCACTACCACCACTAAGAATACTACCACCTCCTACTACCGCTTACAAACGCCCATAACCACAACAGCTACTACTACTACTACTAATAATAATAATAATAACTACTACTACTACTACTACTACTACTACTACTACTACTACGGCTGCTGCTGCTACTGCTACCACTGTACTAGTATCACCACCAGCACTTGTACCAGTACTGTTGTCGCTATTGCTACTACCACAGCTATACAGCTATGGCAATCATGGGCCTAGTCATTATAATGATTGCCGTTGTCGTAGCACAGTCGTCGTCGTCGAAGTATCAGCTTTTCAACCAGTGATGTTGATAATTCGTTGTTCTTGGTTAGTGCAGCGGTCGGTGTTGTCGGTCGATGCGAGTTGCTCCTGCTGCAGTTGTTGGTGATGCAGCTGCTGTGGTTAGCTGTGGTTCTGGTGCAATCACTGCTGCTAGTGCATTTTGTGTTGAGCTGTTTATTGTCGCGTTGTGTTTGCCACGCCTGCTGTGAGTCTCGCTTCGATTCGTTGGTGTTTGCTTTGCTTTGTGATTGCTACTGCTGTTTGCTTTTGCTGCGCCATGTGTTGCCCTCGCTTCTGATGTTCATGTCACAACTTGGTGGTTTTGTCAGCTATCTTGTCGTCGTTGGGTGAGTCCTGGGTCCTGGTTCTTGCTGCTTGTGCTGTGAATGTTGTTCTCTTTCGTTCGCACCGAATAAGCGCCTGGCAGGAGCGGAAGCGCCGAGCAGAAGAGCTGGAGGCCCTGGATAAGGCCGGCACACTGCACAGCCCGAGCAACCACAGTTTCAATTCTACTCAGGACCCTGCTGAAGTGACCCCATCTGCTGCAGTTACCCCGCACAGGCTTACGATATGCTCAGCCGGGCCGCAAACCTGGGCAGCTTGGCTGTGAGCTCATCCTATCGCTCAAGGATGCCTAGGTCCGGACAAGCACCATGTCATTGCCGTGCCGTTGGCACTGCAGAAAGCAATGGCAAGTAGCTATACCTAGTTTGTTACTTACCAAACCATCATGAGCCCAGTCATGATCAAAGCCCAGTGTAGCGGCTCCTAGACCCTACGTAGAGAAACCTCAGCAGCTCCACAGGCTCTTAGATGCTGACGGGCGAGGCTCAAGATCGTGCAATGAGGACTGCAGCCTGGATGCATTTGTCACTGGCATATTCGACAGTTCACCAGTTTTTTAGAAGCATGCATCACGTTCAAGCAGTACGTTGCACGATGTTGCATACATGCGAGTACTTACGGCTTAATGGGGCCATGGACTCGTTCGAGGGCATGCAAGTATGGATGCGTGATGCAGGGTCCTTGCATTCGCTTGGGTCGCAGTACTTCCGCATCAGCTTTGGAACTGGTTCTTGGAAGTCCTTCTCATGTCAAAACTAAACGAGGGCGCCTTTCGCTGTCGGTGCGGTTACACTGGAAGGCCCGGGGTGGGAGCCTTCCGAGCTGGGCCACCACTGGTTCATGCCAGCTCAGGCCGTTGAGCAGCCAGCATGAGATGCGAAAAAGGAAGTGCCTTTGTTCGTGTGACATGACGGTGATTGTAGTTGGTATAGCCTTTTTGTTGAAATGGACTGCAACTCCTGCACCTTCAGTTGGACGCATCATATAACAGCAATGCTGACAAGTAATACTGATGGGCAGGGCATATTACAAGTTCACATGATGAGTTGTGGTGCAGATGGCGCTTTCCCCCCGACCGCACAATTGTCTCGCACATTTGGGCTCAGCCGAACGACGCATCGACCCCAGTGGTGACAAATCCGGCGTTCCTCAGCTGCACGCAGTTCGACATGGCACACAAGAGTGCAAATCGACATGGCCCCCTCGGACTTGCTTTTGCAGCCAACCTGTGTTCTTATTTGTGCCCATCGCTCGCACAGGGCATTCGCCTCTCCAAGCTGTGCAACTTGGTATGCCACTGTGGTGACTTTCGCGTAAGTGCAGCTCTTTATGCGTGATATCTTCAAAATTTTGGCAACGGGTTGCTTTGGGCCAGGGGAAAACGAAAGAGGATTCGTGCGGCGTGTTGTGTTTAATTCGTATGCCTTTGGCTTCTCTTGCATCCATAGGCAACATGGCATCTTCGCAGACACATCCAGCTATGCTTGCCTTGTTGGAGGCCAGCTGTTGCAAAAGATCCTTTCGCGAGCACAATGGCAACACTGTGTTTTGTGGGTTCAGGAGATGCTTGCACTCAATGTTTCCGGCTTCTTCGAGCGCAACGACCGCAGTCGCCGCCGCGAGCGTCGCCGTAGCAGCTTTGGCAGCAAAGGAAGACTTGAAGCTGATGATGAGTTGTCATCTGGCTTGTGTTTCATAATGCTGGACAGACCATTTCGAGATGGCAGGATTGCTCGGACAAGTGACTGAGACATGGACATGCGATCTGAGGCTATGCCTTCCCACGTCGTTAATGGACGCCAAGCTGCAGAGTATGTATCGGACCATGTAAACTGCATGCAAGCCAGGCCAGGCAGTTTCAGCCAGCAACTGCCAGCATATGCTGCAACAGCACATACAGTGACTATCTCGCAGTGCCACCACTGAATCCGTGGAATGACTTGGCGAAGGAGTTGACGTGGGAAGGCGACCTCGCTTTCGAAATGACCCGACGTAAGTCAGGCCGTCAAAGCTTGACAAAGCATTGGGAGGGCGCCATCGCAAGAAGACTGAATGTGCAATGATCGAGCATGAACGATGCTTTGTTCGGGTGAAATTGAACAAGAAAGACATCGACACTGGCGAACTGACCTGCAAATCTGCCACGCAGGGGAAGAGGATTCCTTGGCGCTGATGCGCCTCAGCCCTGAAGCATCGCAGGATTCAGCCTTGCCTTCCGCAATCTTCCGCATGTTAACAATGCAAAAGCAATGTGTGCATATGCCCACCTTCCAGGAGCAGCTTGACGATGCGTTTGAGCGCGATGTCGTCGAGGCAGCAGAACATCGTCCCGTAAGCCAACCTGTCCATAGGAACATTGGCATGTGCGGCAATGTTGAAAAAGAAGCGCCCTGCAGAACAAATTCAGAACGAGTTCAGACGAACAAGTTGACTGGGTAGATCGGGCGGTTTTCTTTTGCCTGGTTGCCACCGGTTTGCTGTAGGTTTTTCGTTGGGTGGTGCACGTGTTCTGATCCTGCTCCGAGTCTTGGAATTGTGCTGATATCCACGATGTTTTCAACATAAGTCTGATGGAGTCGTTATGTTTTTCAGCGAGATTTCTACAAGCCAAGTGCTCCAAGCTTGCATATCACAACAGCCTTTACTCTGCGAGTCTCTTTCACATGTGGCGTACCTCCAGCCGGGAGGCATTGCAGTGCGGGCACAAGAAGCACATGCCCAACCAGCGCTTCAAGAAAATAAAAGCAAAGTACCAGGACTGTCCTGTTTGAGGCGTGCGCTGTTAAGCAGCCCCACGTTCATTTTTACAGCTGTGCAGCGGCCTTGTTACCGAGTCACTGTCGGACTCGGGTTTTGAACCTGTTGGATGCATGAAAGTTCTGCCCCTCAATCTTCCATACCGGGTGCGTCGTGCCAGGAGCGCTTGCATGGGCCAGAAACGCCGCCTCCTTCTAAGCCGCTGCCCAGGCGGCTACATGCTCTAACATCTCCGCAGCGTCTGCGAGTCCGTGAGCACAGCTCTAGTTCGTAAGTAAGACTGCGGGGAGTGAGGCCCGAAGTATGATTTTGCAACGTGTCGATTTGGGATGGACCTTTGCAGATCACTCTCTAGATGCTTCCTGGGTGTGTGGATCGTTTACAACTGTTTGCAACCTTCCACAGCGCCAGATCCAGGAAGCCTCGGCGCTGTGGCACCAAGCGAGCCAAGCAGCTTCGGCGGATGCACAACTTGCTGCAGTCTCTGATGCTCGCATCAATTCAGCAATGTGCTTGTGTCTTTCTGGCTTCCTCATCTTGTGCAGCACCAGTTTTCCATACCTTCGAAGAAGCTTCGCAACGTTTTCCGCAGCCACATAGGCGCTTGTGTCGCGTTCTGGAGCTGTTGTGAGCTGTTGAAACCCTTTCATATATATATATATATATATATACATGTATATATTAATATTATATTACATTATATTATACTATATTACATTATATTGTTTCAAGGCCACCGGAGCGGAGGCGCTGCGCCATCCAGGCGCTGCCTCAGAAGATGCGGCTGGCTCTCGAAGGTTCCGGCCCTAGCTTCGTCGGATTTCATCGGAGCTGTGGCCTTGGTGCCAAAGGGGTGCGACACGGGTGGAAGTTTCCACAGAAACTCCGGTGAAGGTCAGCTAAGTCTCTTGTCACTCTCGACGTGGCGTGCGTTCAGCAGCTTTCAGGAGTCATTCGTGCCTCTGATCAATCGAAGCACTGCATGACAGAAAGCTTTGTACAATAACGAGACTCGGGGTTATGCCTAAGCATGATCTTCTTTGCATCGTCACGAGCAACACCCGGCAGGTTGGATTTTGCAGCAGCACCGGCCAGCCGTGACCAAGCAAGCTGTGGGTGGCCATATCTGGCAGCAGCACTGCCACGTCCTCGACCATTCGCCTCCAAGTTGAGCACAGAGACCGTCTTCCCACAAACAACTTGCAAAGGTCACGGTTCTGGTTTCGTTGCGGCGATCCATTTGGGGCGAGGCGTGTGGCATTGAGACCGCTTTGGTTGCATGTCGAAGCTGTTCAAAGGTGGCATGCCTGCCGTGCATAAGGGCGACAGCTTGGTTAAGCAAGATCTGCTGTTGAGCATGGCTTCAGTTCTGAATGTTCTCCGAAGGGCGAAGGTACGCAAGGCCTCAGGCACATTCTGGTGTGCTGCTTCGCTTGTCTGCAAAACCTTGCAGGTCTCCATGCACAGAGTGCCGCATGCAAGGCCAGTCGCTGCTGCGGCTCACTATCAGTGCAACTGCTGCCATTGTTGAGGTTTCGGGGTTCTGTCCATATGGCTTTTGGGTGCCTTTATCAGTACAAGGTGGAGCATGACGACGCAGGATGTCGATCACGATGATGGCGAGGATGAGGAAAACAAGTGAGAATAAGAGGAAGAGTTGTTTCAAAAGCAATTCCCAGCCTCAAAACATCTCGAAAGTTGCTTATGAAGCTGACCAACATTGGGCGACGAAGGCCTATGTTCAGGGTGGTTTCGCCAAGCTGCCACGATTTGAGCACCTGCTCGGCTGCTCGGAAACATAAGGGTTCCCATCGGAAACCTACATAATCGACAAGCCAAACAAGACGTGTAAATCCGGCTCGCCCGGCAAACCGGGCACGAATTGACTGCAACAGTGGCTAGCGAATGATCGACGACGTTTCTGTGACTGTTAGTCACGGTTCCACAAGCTTGTGAATGGGTCGTTTCTGATAACTTCGGTCCCGGAGAGTCCACATGCTTGCAATTGCAGATTCATGCATCGCTCCTCGGCTGGTAGGATCTACGATCTGCAGCGAGATGCCTCGCTTTGCTGCTCAGGTGACTCTCTGAGTTACAGATGAGAGTTACAACAACGGTATCGTCCAGCGCAAGCTATCTTGTGATGTGGCGGGTTTGTTCTCGAGTCACCCTCCCCTTCCCAGATGCTCCAAGGTGGCATGCCAAATGCAGCCGACTCTTGGCCAAGAGATATCAGCTTCCTGCCGAGCTGCAACAACAACACAGCATCAGCTGAGCCTATCATGCACATACGTCGGCGCAACCTGGATCAGGTGAGTGCGCCAGCGGTGGTGGTCCGGAGGAGAGCGGACGATGGGTTCAAACAACTTCTGAGAGAGTATCTGACAGGAGGCTAAGCGCTTCGCCCAAAGTGTTCTGGAGGCCGGACGATGGTAGACCGGAACCAGCATGCAATAGCTAGCTCGGTTCGGTTGTGGGCCGATTGCGCCAGAGTTCATGCGGATGAAGACATCTTGGCGACGGAGGCTCAACCTCGAACTATGAAGCTTTACATCCGTGCGCGCATGCGCGTGACATCGGACAAAAGGCCGGCATGTGAGTGCAAATAAAGGCAAGAAGATGCTGCAATCGAGGTTTAGCTAGACATGTCCAAGCCTCCGAGGACTCCGGAGTGTTTCAAGCTGTCTCAAGTCCTTGGCAAGGCTGTCGTCACCACTCCGCACCGATGCAGCGACGGCGGTGCTGGATTGGCTACAACTCGGCATTCATGAAGGCCCGGCTCAAATGGACCTTGTCACTCACCATGAACCGGACTCTCTGCTGAATGCTGTGCAATGAAGTTCGCACCAGTGGTAAACCTGTGACATATGTGACATGCGGCAGCGGTATCAGATCAGGAAAGGCTAGGAACTGCGCCTATGCCTCCTCCTTGCTAGCGTCAGCGTCAGAGCTTAAGCCCGTGTTGATTGCCTGTGTGGATGTGTGTGTGTGTGTGTGTGCGCTTTTGGACAGAGACTCGGCGCTCTGCATTCTGCAGGCGATTCTCTGAATCCTGTGGGCAAGGAGAGGCCCAGCTCAGACAAGGCCCCAAGGGGATTCCCATGGGATGGTTGCGATTGGTGCGTTCCTCTTGTGTTTGTTCTCCAAAGTCACGAAGAGGCACGAGCCAGAAGTCGCAAGAAAGTTGGTAACCTGATAGGTAGACGCCACATTCTGTCCAGAATTCTTTCCGAAACCGTGGTAGCTGTGCTGCAGCATGCTGCAGCCGCGGAGGCAGCCAGGCGCTGGCTCCACGCCTCGGAGGCCTGGCTGCGCATCTGGAAGCAGCGCGGCCGGGATGCTGTGCCTTCGTCTAGACACAGCTCGTGATGCATAAGAGTAACCCGCTGATGTGACTGATCTCAACTTTACTGTCGTTCGCAGCATCTTTCACGTCTTCGAGACGTTTCGACACCGACCCCTAGACTTGAGCGATTGTCTGACTGACCAGACAACCATGCAGGGGCAAGCTAGCTGCCCATATAATTCTGAGCACCCAGGATGCCTTGCAAAAGGAGCTCAACTCGATGCAGGCAGTGGGCTAGAAACCTTGCACTTCAGCAAGCCCAAACAGGATCCAAAGCATTTTCGAGCTGCAAATCGCACACTGCAATTCAAGATCCTTTGCTGTGCGTACTTTGTTCTATCCTAGGATAGGCCCGCCTAGACTGGAATTCCAAAGCTCCGAGCCGAAGAGGCTCAGTTTCGGGGAGCGCTCCTGGAGTCCTTGAAGCGACAGCGATGTGCCTTCACAGAGATGCAGCAGCTGGCAGAGGAGCATCCTGGGCGGACCTTGGGTCGGTTTCACGGATTTCAAGGCTCCAAACGAAGTAGCGGCAGCTTCACTGCATCTGGACCCATGCTGCTCCTTCAGCTGCCTGGATTTAGTGACAGTGCCACAGTCTTCTCTTTGCAAGTTGCTTCGGCGTCAAAGCCCTGTAAGTCTGCCCTGTGTGTACGTCGCAGGAGCACGGCTCTGTCAACTTGAAGCCGCAGCGGCTCCATGGCATTGCTTTGCAGCCGAACCTGTGTAACTGGGACTAGCTGACTAGCGAGTCCAGGGCTGTTTGATTTGAGAGATGGCTGCGTCGGCCAATCCGGCGCCACTGGCAGCCTGGCAGCCCTGAGCTGATGTAAGCCAGGTGAGCCAAAGCCCTGTGCATGGTTTCAAGTCTGCAGCATGAAAATTCCTGCTAGCAGCTACTTGGCACCTACCAGGAAGGGAGGTGCTTAGTTTGCCTTTGCTTGGCAAGAAATTTGCCAACTAGGGAGGCCGACAAGAGCAGTTGGGACAGAGGCGGCCACCTGTGCTGCACACTAGTCATCAGCTGCTTTGCAGCAGAAAGTGGGAAGATGCTCCCATGACGCTGCCGACATAGATCGGCAGCCGTTGCCTTCATGAGTCCGACAGTCCGGCTCGTACTGCGGCGAAACTTCGTAGAAGACGGAGGAAGCGGATCTGGTAAGAAGGTTGTGCGAAGAAGGATGAGCGATGACAGTGGTGCTCAGGGTAGCTAGAAAGCTTCTTGATCAATGAAAACTTCCAGCCGGTGCTCCGGTCGGACTTGCAAGGCAACGTATCCGAAGAGCAAAACTTAGCTCTCAGCACGTACAGAGCATTGTGACTCTCGCAAACTTCCGGAGCCTAATGGAAGAGACTTCGGCAACCGACCTGCGGGTCTGCAGAAAACTGGCCTGAGACTAGATGGCACAGTTGACCACTGCAGAGCTCAGCTTCTCGCGAGTCACGCCACATGCCAGCTGCCATCCCTTCTGACAAAATTGCATCGCTTTTGTTGCTGTTGTGACAGGTTGAACTTGAAGAGGCGGAGGATGCGCCAGAAGCTCATGATGAGGCAACCTGTGCAGACTTGGGAGACATGTGCTGGGTAGCTTCCCTCTGGCATAAAGCAGAAATTGCGCAGGGGTTTAAGAACGAATCTGATGTCACAACCCACCAACATCACGCATAATTAGTTCTGCTCTTTGCATTCAGACAGAGGTGGGACCGAAAAATGGCTAGCTGCCAGCTCCTGCAGCTTAAACATCAGCGAACCTCAAGCTCACTGAAAGAAACTCCGGTAGCCAAATGTAGCCGACAAGGCTACAGAAAACGAAGAAGGCAAACTGAAGAGAGAACAAGCCTTTCACAAGCAAGCAGAGACGGATGTCTACCCAGCAGGCAATGCGGCCAGTGAGTGCAGGGCAGATAACAAAATAACTGGTCACCTCCAGACCCTTCGAGACGTCTAAGAAGCCGTCAAGGGGCGTTTAACGGCGCTACAAGGGCTAGGGAGGCTCAAAGAGCATGAATCAAGCAGCGGGAATACGCGTTGAGTTTTCGACCTCGCCTGAAAGCGGAGGAAGGGTGTTACCTTTGCAGTTAGCGCTTCCGCAGGCTTTTCGATACATCGACTGCCCATCTCATACGTAACACACACACACACACGCGTGCGCGCAGACACAGAACGCACATGCGATAGCACCGACTTTCGGACGAGAAGCCTTCGCGCACCAATACGGCTGAGCTTAGATGGGTTTTTCGTGTAGCGACCACAGTAACGTTCCGAGCGAGGTAAAGCACCAATTAACGAGCTCACCCGTGCGCAAGAAGCACAGCGCAGGCCACCCCAGCTGACGATTTGGACCACCAGCTGGCAGAGCTGCGAGAGGAGGCTGCTACAAGTAGTTCGGGCTGCAACTCACCCAGAACAGCCCAAGACTGGGTTTGCAAAGGTCGACAACCCCGAATTGGCCGCAGCCCGGAAAGTTGCAGCGTCCAAGGCCGGGCGAGACGAATCTTTCCTGATTTCCTGGTGTGTCTTAACCAGAGCCAGGCAGCAGTCAGGCCGCCTGCCAGCCGCGTCAAGACTGAGGCGAGGGGCTGAGAAGCTTGATACACACGGCCCAGGCTGTGTTCCACTTGTATAGGCCGGGCACGTCGCGCTTCTGTCTAAGTCTGCAGCGGGAACGCGGACGCTTGGAATAGGTGTTGAAAGTTTCCCGTCAAAACGATAGACAACATGTTCCAATAACAACACGTTATTCAAACAGCAAACCCACATTGGTTGGGGGCCAGGAAGCACCGGATGTTTCCCAGTTCGAAACTCCAGGCTGGGAGCTGTTGTCTGCCTGCGACTGGTACAACGAAGGAAGATTTGATTGCAGCTTCATGCTTGCATTTCGGAAAGCCTGAAGGCAAGTCTAGCCATTTTGAGCTACTCATGCTGCGAGATGTTGGAAGATTCTGATGTTTGCTAGTCTGGGAGGTTTCAGTAGCCCAGATCATGTGATCAGCGTTCCTGTCGCTCCACGTGCCAGCTATGGCTGCAGCACGGACTTGGGTGCTACACTCAGCTACAGATGCAACTATAATTTGGCGAAGCCGTCTAGTTACAAGCAATGGCTATTTCACTCCTAAATGCGCGATCACATTCTGACACCGCAAATTTTGTTGAGCTGCAGCTGATTGCTCATGTGGCAATTGTTTTGGCAGGGTCTCATGCTGAGGCTCGCAGTCGACAGCAGCAGCAGCATTGGCAGAAGACACACAGGCCCGGCACAAAGCCTTGACAGGCAGCTATGCTTGATCATGACGGAATTTGATTGACACAAGGGTGCCACTTGCAGTGCTGTTTGCAGTTGCTACATCACTGGTCAGCGCAATCACAACGCAGAACGCTAATCGGTCATTGTGGGATGGTTCAGGGGCAATCCGAGAAGAGACCGAGACAGACTTGAGGCCAATGGAGCCCACCTTTCCACCCAGGACGAAGGCCCCGGTGTCCTCGGGAGTGCTGGTATTTCTGCTCTAACAGGGTTGTAACGCTATAGTGCTCTTGCATTGCACCGCAGACCCTAGTCCAGTGTACATGACAATACATGGACCACTCTCGAAAACATTGAATCGCAGCAATAAAGTGGGGCAAAGGATTCGGGGTGTCCCTCTGGATCCCACAAGCCAAGCGGGGAAGCAGAAGTCTCGGGTTCTCGAAACTCGCCAGTAGTTTGGAGAAAGCAGTTTCACTCTCGTCCTGCAGCCACCAGTGCTTGCGGGAAAGCCTTTCGGGCATGGTTCCGAATCTGTCAGCTTGGGGAAAAGCGTTCTGGCAGTGTCCTGGTGGACTTCTGGTGCTTTCCTGCTGCTCTCCTTCTCATGGTTGTCTTTGAGCGGTCTTCTGGTCGTTGTCCTCCTGGTCGCAGAGCTCGTCGTGGGTAGTCTTCCGATGATCTCCTGGTGGTTCCCTGGATGGTGTCCTGGTGGTCTCCTGGTCTGTTGGTAGCTTTTGTGGCTGGCCTCTTGGTGGTCTCCTTGTTGTGGTCGTCCTGGTCACAGTGCTGACTCTGCGCGGTCTTGTGACGATCTCCGGGTGTCTTCTGGATGGTTTCCTGGTGCTGTCCCCCACCGCGTGACCTCCTGGTTCTGATGGCATGCTTCAGGTATGGTCTTTCACTGTTCGCAGATCCGTTGGCATAGTGTACGTGCAAGTAAAAGGTGCAGACATAAACACATGCATGCAGAATTACACACATACAACGGTAGATTGCTTACATGTCAATATAGGTACGATCACGAAGAAACAAGTACTGAGTTGAAGGTGAGCATGAGCGAGCGCATACAGGCATGCAACAAATTGGGGTTCGCTCGTTCACAAAGGGCTGGACGGAGTGTCCCGGAGACGACATTTACGGAGATTGCTAATCGTTGTTGTGCTGCATCTTGTTTGTGAGATCATGCACGCAAATCATCAGTCATTGGTCGATCGGCACAAGATTCATCGACATGCAACGCAGTACCGCTTGTGCTTGTTCTGATGTTTGCTTGCTCGGCCAGGGTGGGAAAGGCAAGAACGGCAAGGGCAAGAATGGCAAGGGGAAGAAGGGAAAAGGCTGGGGCAGGCAGCCCCTTTCTTGCAAGCTTTACAGGAACAGGCCGTTGTTGAAATGATCACTCGAGAGTAGTCCTGCGAGATTAGTTTTGCATGCCTAACTAAGTCATGTGCACAGTGCTGGCAGCATCGATCCAGCACACAGGGCTATTTCCTACCGGCCGGCTGGTTGCAGTGAACTGCAGGCGTTCCATCGGCGGCATCCTATCCCTGGATGAGCCAGATGCTCGCAGCAGAGTGTCAGCTGCTTCTGCATACCATACATTGGGCCGGGTGATCAGAAAACTAGCTTGTACATGGACCTCCTGCAGCAGAATTGAAGATGGAACGTTGCTGATGCTTCAAGATCGATGTGTAACGGAAAGCAGCTTGACAATCCTGAGGGCTGCCAGTCTGCACGGCACCACTGGACTGCAGGACTCAAGACACCCCCTGCCTTCTGAGCGACCCATTTGCACCAATGCGCTTTCCTCTTCGTAGGGAAGGTGGCAAGACAGATCATTCCCGCAGGCATGAATCATCCTCAAAGATAGGAGCGCCTTCGGGCATCGTTTATTGCCCACCTGTGCCTACGACTGTCCCGCAGGCCATTTCCTGTTTTGCGCATGTAGCAAGACACCTCTAAAGAACAGTGCAGACACCCACCCCAAAGTTGAGAGTTTAGGTCTCCACGGATGCTTTGGCCACGTTAGCCCTTGCTACAAGCCACCAGAACGGGCTTCTTCGGCTGTGTATGCTCGTTTCAGCTGTTTGGCCCTTGGAAGGTATGGCGGAAGACCCCCTGGAATGCAGCCTCCTGACACTAGACTTGGGGAATGAGGACGTGTGCATTTGCACTGGAAGCTCCGGCCTGTTTGCGGTTGTGACAGCGCCCCATGTTCCACACTTAGTCTCGTTTGACTGAGAAGTCAACCATGTGTTTTGGAAGGCCACTGCCCTACAGTAGTGCTGTGCCAACTGTAGCTCCAGCTCCTTTCGGACGAGGGAGTTTCAGGTTTACTGGTCATGTAGTGGCCGGCAGACTTTTCCCTGAAGGCCCCGGTGGCGACATGGGGGAGGTCGACAAAATGCCGAGCACTTCAGCTGCAAGTAGCGACACCGTGGTAAAGCAGAGCAGAGCATGCTAAATGCGACAGACAACTCGCAATAGTTACCTAGTTATGGGGATTCCCTTGTGCAGAGTTTGGTCCGGAATTGACCTTTCGGTGCCAGAGGCCGCGGAGACCGCGCCTGGGATGGGAAAGAGGAGCCCGAAGCAAGGCAGGCTGAGGGTGTTGAAAAGAAGATCGCCCTGGAAACACAAAGGCCCAGACTCGACGTTTGAACGCTTCAGCATCATTCAGGATGCTGCGTCTAATGTTGCCGCCGAGCTTCAACTTGACTCCGAGCCAGGAAAGCCAAATCCTCCTGGTGGCGACCCTGGAGAAAAGAGGACAAGCTTCGAGACTGAATTTGGCGCCATGCCAGTCGCCACAAGAGACGTGTCCGATCCTTTCCTTGGCCCCTTCTCAGGTTGTCAGAGGTGTCGCAGGCACCGGTGGGAAGATGGAAGAACAAAGGGTTGGAATAGACTGATACCACCCGCTTCAGAGAGACCGGTGTATTGGACAGTGCGACTGACTGCAGAGTGATGTATGGCCTCTGGTCTTGAACTAACTGGCATCGATCAGCAGCGCATGTGGGACGATCTGATCGGGTCCAAAACAAGTTTTACAGGGTGTTATATTATGAACACCAAGTTCGTTATCAGGTCTCCCAGGTCATCGAGCTTCCGCTCCCCGAGCCTACGATAGCTTCTGTGGCAACACAGGCGGCTTGGCACCTGTGACTGCTGAGATTGCCTGCAGGCTCAGATTCCCGATGGTGACCGATGCGAACAGCTATGACTGGAGTAGGGTGCAAGTGCGAGCATGTTCTGGCACATGATAGGCGCTGTGTTTTTGTGTTCTTGTCGTAGGGCAACCCTTGAGACGCATGCTGCTTGGGGCCACGATTGGTGCTAGCAGCAACAAACCGTATTGCTGTTTGGTCTGAACCTAAAAGGGATGGAGCAGTCACAAATCCTGTGCTGAGGACGACCTGGTCGCTGAATGCAGCATGGCTGAGACGTTGAAGCGTTTTGCGACAGCCCTGTTTACTGTTCTCCAGCTTTCTCGGGTTGTCAAGTTATGGGTGATGACCGTGGCTTGGCCCTGCAAGTCAGAGACTGTAAGCCTACTTGCTCATACACATCCAAGGTGTCACGCCCATCAGTTTGGACGAGGGTCGACGGCGGGAGCCCGCCATATCCCTAGCAGTCCCTGCCACGGCCCCTGAGCTGCAGAAGCATGGACGTTGTATAGCGGGCAAGAACACACGGAGCAAGAGCGATCTTCTCTGAGAAATTCGGGAGAATAAGTCAAAATAAGTCAAAGTCAGCAGACTTCACGGCTTTGAAGGAAGTGGTGGCGCCTGGCTCGATCCCATCGCCTTCCAACTCGGAGACCCACAAGACCCAGGCCCAGGCCTCAGAGAGTTTTTGCGCTCGGAAGTCTGAGCGTTTGAGCCTCGGAGATGTGTTGGGCCAATATCCCCGCCAGACCCCTTGCAAAGAGCCCGAGACATTGCAGATATTGCAGAGGGCAACGCCAGTACAGAGACAGCATACCATTCGAGCGATGCCAGCAGGTTGATATAGCATGCTGCCGTGCTTTGCATGGCTTTGTTCCGGTCGTCCCATGGCGCGACATTCTGGCCCAGGTTTGTGGCATTGGTGGCATCGGCATAGCTGCAGCAAGCGTGGTTCGGCATTTCAGCTTGGATCCTGACGGAAGCCGCCTCAGACCGTCGGAAAGCGGATGCTTTTCTCACGCGTGACTCGAAGGGTGATTGGGTGACTCAGTGGACATGACCATGAACATTCTCTCATTTGCAGGTTTGGTGAAGCTCCGACCCTTCCAGTGGAGCTGTCGCATATGTCCAAAATTCACATTTCAGTGACTAATGACAAGATATCTAACAAACTCATGTGCTCCCGCACTTACGAACCTTGCACACATACCGCCTTCAAGCCGATCCTCGCTCTGCCAACCCAGCTATTCTCCTGGGGCACTTGCCCAGAAACAGACGCGTTTGTCATGCTGCTCAGGTGCTAGTCGCCATGAGCAGTGCCCCAGCGAGGCGATGTCTTTGGCTTGCCCTTTAAGTTTCAGTCGACCTTAATGGGTCAAGAGCCAAGATCCGTCGCCGCAAGCTCAACACAGTTACGCTTCCATGACGGGTTTCGTGAACGCACGTTGCGCATGTGGGCGGCCCTTTGGACAGCTTGTCCGATGTAGCTTGGGTTTACTTTATCCGCCCGCCAGTCCTTCTTCCAGGCCACACCCACGGTCGTCTCTGAGTTTGATGGCTGAGCTCCATTGAGAAAACCACAATGATTCTCTCATTGATTTGCGCTGCCTTGAGCACAGGCATGTCGGCAGCACGCTCATCTCCGTCACGAGTTTGTTGGTATTGTTGCACTTGACGGTTGCGCTGTAGCGCTGCAACATTGAGATTCTCCGAAGCGGCAAAAGACAGTTCGGCAAAAGCGGGATGGTTGTGCAGGCCAGGAGTTTCTGTAGGCGCTTAGAATCGGATATCTTCCGCGTTTCACCACCGGTTGGTTTCCATGATTTGCCAACTTCCTAACGATGTGACGTTTGTTGCTTTCGATGTTCGGCTGGATCGGCACTGTATTTGTCGTCAGGCCTCGGCCTGTGTGAAGAAGTTGGCAGTTTCAGTTGCGTAGGTTTCGTCGATAGATTGACCGATTGCGGGTGGTAGCGGTGAGCTTGGAGATCCTGCACGGTCCAGAGTTCAAAGCATTGTAACGGAACAGCAGCATTTGCTAGCCAGAAAGTGCTTGTGGCTGGTTGTTCGGCGCAGGCAGCACGAGTCTGCGCCAGAGATTCCAGAGATATTCCTCAGTACATGGTTGTTGCGGCCGGGTCGTTTGCGAATCTGCTTTCTTAGAGAAAGCAGTGTTTTCAAAATCAGCTGCTGCTAACCCTATATGTTGCGAATTACACGGCCTCGAGCTCTCTGAGAGAGCTCGCGGCTTAGACCTGCGCCAGAAGCAAGTGCGCAGACTGGAGAGAAAGAAGCCGTCAAGTCATCATCCACAGCCGGAGTCCAGCTGCCTTCTGGTACTCCCGTCGCAACATCCGCGAAGGGCACCCAGATCTGCCCGGTATTGACTTGAAACGACCCCTGTAAGTCACGGCAGCGAAATCTTGAGCAACTACACACTTCGACATCCTTCCAAAAAACCGAGCGTTGCTTTCCACGCCTTGTCCTGATTTGTTTGCATTGCATGTTTAGGAGCCTGTTTCGGGACAGCCACAGATGCTCCTGCCATGCCCTCCTGCAGACATGCACAGACAGGACTTCGAGTCTGGACAGCTGAAGCGCTTTGCAGATACCTCGGACAGAAGGCCACGGCACAGTACCGACATGGGTCAGAGATTCAGGGGTTGCCAACAGGGCTAGAATCCAGGTGTGGGGGTCGATGGGTGGGTTCTTTAGCTTCAGACCTGACGAGCGAGACATGTTGTGGGTTACTGCCATTGCTGTTCCGAGAAGAGTGTAACGTAGTGTGCTTGCGCATTCCCGCAAGGCCAGGATTACTTCGCACGGGCCCAAGTTCTACACAGTTTCACCCGGTGTGGTCATGGATTTTGACCCTTTGGGCATCGTTGCAAAGCACTATGCACTGCGCTGGCTTGCACCCAAGGACCGAAGGTGGAAACCACCGAGGCCAGTCATCGGTGATTGTAGCCCCAGAAAAGGCACGAAAAAAGCTTTTGGGACACAAGCAAGGACGAACTGTCCCGTGATTTTTCCCTCTTGAAAACCCTCTTGTGCCGAGTGCCCGGCAGGCTTCAGGTTATTCGAGGCGGAAGCCTGTCGCCAGCTCAATTCAGCGGGATATCGCCCAAATTGCCACAATCTGTAAAAAGGTCGCTTCAGGTCCTTCGAGTTTCTGAGGCTGTGGCGTTCGGTTGCCTTACATTCTCGGGTGACTTGAGGTTTCGGACGGGGCATGTGTTCAGAACCTCCCTCTCAGGCCGGACCTGTTCCACAACCTCCGCGCAAGCTCGCGAAGGACGCTAAGGGACTGCTGAGCAAGCGGCCTCATTCGTTGAAGCCAGGTTGATGATCTAGGTGCACTACAACGGTGGCGCGTATTAAACAAATTAAACGACTTTCTCGCAATATCAATTTAGAGTAGCCTGTGCTGGCATAGTGATGATGATGACGATGCTGCCGCTGCTGCTGCTGCTGCTGCTGCTGCTGCTGCTTTTGGTGATGGTGATGGTGATGGTGACTGTGATGGAGCTTCGCGTAGCTGTGTCAGAGATCAAAAGAGTCATCAAGCGCAGTGCAGGGAACACCAACATTGGCGGTGATGACACCACCTCCCAACGTGGCTTGGCTGGCATCGGAATGTCGAATTGCATGCTCCTGGTTGGCATGATGCCTCGCCAAGGCAGATGATTTCAGTGACATCTGAAACTGACCGGCCAACGCAGCTCTTGCCCTGAGACGGTAGAAAGGTAGACGAAAGACACTCTTTACTAGGTCCAAAGTAAGAGCCGACGCTCCCCGACCACGCCGTGTGCGTCTACAAGAAAGCCATGTCCGAGCTGGAGTCTGCAGAAGCTTTCACAGCCCTCGTAACCCTTGAGCTGCATGTCCTTTTCCGCATGCCATTTAGCTTTCAAACACCTGCGCCAAAGCTGGGCCGAGGCCGGAGAAGCAGAAGCGGAATTTGAATTAAGTGTGATAAACTTGCTGCGCGAAGGTGGAGGTGGTTCAGGTGCTGGAGAACTCTGATGGTAGTGTCTTGGCTTGTCTTGGCCTCTCACATGTGCTCGAGAGTACGGAATTCGCGCGCGAGAATGCACCGTGTCTCGGATGCCATCCTTTGCTGCTGCTATGCGAGCTCATGCAAAACCACTTCAACATTAGCATGAGCCGGTTCTCATTGTTCTCATGGCCGACCAAACATTGAGACCCAACAGCCAAAACAGCAGCTAGACACTGCAGAATGTAGGCACTCCACAGTCTAGAGCTCTGGAGTATCCGAGCTGTTAGCAGGTGCACACATGCAGCCTGCAGGCACTTTTTGCTACAATTGGCCGTGATGTCGGCCGGCTCGTGCTTATGGGCCGGCGGGCCAGGAGACGTCCTTCGCTGTTCAGCTACTACTGGTACCTTCTTTCATTCGGAAGCTGAGAGCTCTTCCACTTCTACTGGAGCTGATTAGGCTGTGATTCGCACGCTTCTCGCTGCCTTTGGATCTCCGTGTTGACCTGACAGTCCTGCTACTGGCAAGGATGGAAAAGGGTGTATAGTGAATGAACCATAAGAGAGTGCAAGAGAGCATGCATAGCTGTTAAGACAGTCAGCTAAGTCGAAGCCATAGTGTTTCGGCCGTCTTTTTGGGCGCCTGTTCTAAAGCCTGAATTCACAAGGCTAAGCGTATTTTGCTTCTCGGGCTTTGTCGGGTGAATGTCTTCCCAATGGCAATCTCCATGGAATGCTGCTGAGCGCAAAGCCACCAGAAAGATGCTGATGTCCATGCTGCGGACTGCACTCTGGCTGCAAAACCTGTCGATAAGCATTCACCTGCACACGTCGTTGCTCCCGCCAAGCAGGGATATGAAAATCCGCAAGGCGTCGATCTCCAGAGTCGCGACTGCTCTGGCGATACCGGTGTCATGCCTCGTCACTTGACGGGACCAAGAAGTAGCAGCCTGTGTCATGAGCCGAGTTGAGTGGTTTTGGGCAAAGTCCGATCGAGCGGGCTGCCTTTGAACATGTTTCGGTTGAAATTTTAACGGCAGTGCGGCACATGCTAGGTTTTTGGGGACAGGGAAGGCCAGCAGCTAACAGGCCCTCTCAAGCAGGTGCTAAAGATTGCTAAACGAGTCACGTCCCTTCATTTGCCCCGCCACATTCGAGCAGGACTTATGCCGCAGGGGTGATTCCTTAATGAGAATTTCAGGGCTCTGCTCACCCAGGTCTACATGCTGTCTTCTTCCTGGGTGCTCCCGCTGCAAAGACTCCACTCTGCCAGCCTCAAGTTGCAAAGAAGGGCACACCGTAAAGGCTTTTCGGCCCCTCGCAAATGATCATCCGGGAGCATGGGCGCAACCGGCTGCTAGTAGCATGCTACTACGAAAAGCAGATATACGAATTATAATATGAATGCAGAATGTGTCGCCATAAGAATGGCTAGTTAAGCCTACTTACGGTACACAATGCTCAGGTCATTCTGGCGAACCAGAGGCTGATCACAGAGGCCGGGCAGTGCTAGGAAAACGCGGACATAAACATGGTACTATAACCTTGGAAACTACTATGTCGCTTGGTCGTTCTGTGAATTTTTGTAGCATGGTGTTCTGTAAGCATACGAGCATGTCATGTTGTCATGCTAAAAGATACGTGCTCATCCGTTTTGACAAGAGCACACTGGAACATCAGCCGCATGAACAATCAGAGTTGGAGTGGGAGCTGCACCGGATGTTTCGGTTTACGTTTTGTAGCCACTAAGTGCTCCGAGGAAGACTCTGCAATTGCAATGAGCATTGGAGAGGAGTTGTAAATGATCGTGTTCGTCGGTTTGTTGCCAAATAAGCATATACCGGCCGTTCAGCATGCGACACAGGGTCCCAAGGGACGTTCCAAAGTAGTGCTGCTTGCAGTACGTAGGCCAGAGTCACGTGCGCAACCTGGCGCATCATGGCTCCCTGACAGTGCCCAAGTCTACGGTATCAAGCATTTGCATCTCCCCGATGATTTAGATCTCCTCGCTTGCCCTTCAAAGATGACACCGTCCGTCTCTAACCTCCTTGAACCCTAAAATCCGTACACAATTTCAGGTGTCGAGTCTGCCATACCCAACCTAGCGAGAAACCTGGCCAATAAGACCCAAAAGCTCAGCGAATCAAGACTTCCTGGGCGTCGCTACTTTGGAAATCAGACTCTTCGGGCTCGAAGCATAGAGGCTTTGGAGCTTTAACCCTACACTTATCGCCATGCCTGCTTTTGCGAGTGTGTGAGTCGAANNACTTCTGTGGAGCCTTGCCTGCTGCGTGCGAGTGTGAGAGTCGAAACCCTGAACCTTGCTAAGTAGGAGGCAAAAAAACCCTAAACCTTCGTCCAGGCTGGCTTCCCCTTCCCGATTCTCCTGTCGGCCTTCGGTGCGCCAAGCAGACGCAAATTCACGAAACCAGGGGATCCAAGCGAGTTTTGGCGGACGAGAGCATGCAGCCCTGCATTGCCCGGAACTGCACATCGCATGGCATGAATAACTCTTGCAGTCGGACGATTGGATTCTGGTGTAAAATTTGGGGTAGTTATCCGCTGCTGAGGGTTGTGGGAGGCAGATGCTTAGTGCCAGCGCCTCCCGGAATTACGTAAGTGCAAACTACGTCGAAGACCCTTTGCTCGGAAGCGACCACGAGATGTAAACCCATACTGAGGCTCTCTGGGTTTAACGGACCGACGTTTCGGCTCTGAGGATTTTCCACGAACAAACCAAGGCCATCTCCTCACACGATGCAGCCAGAATGGAAAAGAGTCAGGAAGACAACAAAGGTGGGAAGTATGTAATACATCGCCATGTTGAAGGCAGAGCTTGTACCACACGCTTGCGTCATGAACAAGTAGAAGAGGCCTGCAATAGAGGTGCTTCTTCTTCCAGTGGAACGGACATGAATGGACTACTTATGTCAAAAGCCACCCGCAGCTGTGCTTTGCGGCTGAACAAAGCCTGAAGCCAAGCATGGCACACTACTCTGGTCCTGAACCGCAGCGTCGCGATGCAGCTTGGAGAAGTTTTGAAGATACTGTCGGCCGGTGCAGCTAACAGTGCTCGTGCGCATAAAGGGCGCATGGCGAATCCATGGTTCCGTTGTGTAGCACACTTTGGGCCTGAGTTCCAAGCTGCAGCTAACCTTGCGAATTCTCAGATGATCAATCTCGGCGCGAGCTTGATCATAACTGCTGGGATGGCTATGACATCACTTTGGTGGCATCCGAGCTTCAACAGCTGGCACTTTCTACGTACTCACACCGTAAAGCTATCACGTGAGATTCACAACGTTTCCCATGCTTAGCTAGGCTATCATCTGAGTGGGACAGCTACGGCTGCTACTCGACGATGTTGACCTCTCAGTTTGCTGCCATGTTTCGCTTGCTCCTGATCATCATCACCATCAGCATCATCATGATCACCAGCATCGCACAAGCAGACTACGCCTCACTTCTCATGAAGCCCCACGGTGTATGAGTAGACGCACCCAGCGGAGGTCAGACCCTCTTGTATTGTGCTACAACAGCATCCTTGCGGTCGGGCCGCATGGTGGCAGTATAAGGCAGCTTTCAGGCTCAAAAGCTAGTTCGTCAGAGACCGACCTTTTCATGAAAGTGAGAAGATGACGTGTTGAGCAAGCCAAGGCAAGTGAGCCTCCTCACATGGCATTATTTGGACAAGAATCCTCTGGTGGTTCGCTACCACGTCCCTGGACGACCTGAGATTGCCACAGTGCATCGGTCCTTCTTACATCTGCAGTGCCGAACCCAGCTGACACAATTCGGCAAGGATGGTCGAGACATGTCGTGCTTTCTTAAAGTGAGAGGCTCATGGACCGAGACGGGCGTCGCATGGCTTGCTCGAGTAAAGATGTTTGAGAACAAAACCAGGCGCTGGAGCACCTTCACGATTTGGAGCAACACTGCCACTTGGCATATTCAGGAAGAGCGATCATCAGCTGCTGCCCCTAGTGTGTTACCTTTCATACCGCTTGGCTTGGTGTCATTTTGGCATGTCTAGCTTGGCATGTATCTCGCTGGCTGGCCTTAGAGCAATGACGTCTTGCTCAGAACACGGGGTGAAGACGAGGCTCATAGACTGAGTGACCTTTGAAGGTGAGTGGCGCCTTCTTCGTGTTTGCCGCTTTGCAGGGCTGGTCAAGGTCAATGGGTAAGGATGTGACCGCACAAGATGCCGCCTTAGAGTCTCTGCATGCCCTGAAGGAGCTCATCGTCGCTGCTGTGCACCGCTCGGGACTCGGAAAGGAATTGAACGCGAGTTGTCAGTCAAAAACATCACCGTGCTAAAATCCCAGCCCCAGACCTTGCCCAACATCACGTGAGCTTTCGTTGAAGGCAACACAGATCACTTGGGAGCTGCTGTTCCCTTTGGCGTTCTTCGTGACATTCGGCAGAGATCGGCTAAACCGTCTCAAGTATCAAAGGATTCGACTGCTGACTGCTGTTTTCATATTGCGTGCAAGGAACATTGTGGTCAGCTTTGTGCTGATACCTGGAATAAAGAAAATGCGCCGGTTGGCAGCAAGAAGACGTGTCATCAGTGGCGCCAGCCACAGCTCGCACTGGTGTTCTGGCAGGGGACGGAGACAAACTTCGCCGGATTCTTCGCTTGAAGCCACAGGCGTGTGCGAACTCAGTCAATTCGTACACACAGTAGAGGACAGTTGTGGCCTAGTTGTGGTCGTCATGGTCGTCGTAGTCTTAGTGGCAGTGGGAGTGCCAGTGACTCAGTGGCAGCGGTGGTAGGAGCAGTCGTCGTCGTCGTCGTCCTGGTGGTAGTGGGAGTGCTTGTAGAGATCGTATAAGTGCTTGCAGGAGGGGGGGGGAGGAGGAGTTTGAGATACTCGTCATGGATGTCGCCTTCATATCCCGAACACGGGCGGAGAGGTCGTGCTTGAGCTTAGGTAGGGCTTACCTTATGCCCCCATGCTACCGACTCAGTCTCCTTTGCTTGACCCTAACAGTTTGCTTGCACTATGCCCGCATTCGCAGCTGCTCCACAACGGCATGGTGTTGTCAGCAGCCGTCGAAGCCTGGTAACTTGGCCAGAATTGTGCTTTAGTGACTTTAGTGGACAGGGCCTTGTGACAGAGGTCCTGCTACCTTGTGACTGAGGATCGCCCGGCCTCCTTTGCTGCTCTCTCATTTCCCAGTGCTGGCCAGAAGCTAAGCCTCTCCAAGAATTCGGAAAGCGGTTCAGCTTCGCAGCGCTTCGCATCTCGACTCGTTTTGGCCGAGGTTTTGTTCGGAAGCTTCTATGTGGTCTTTGCCTGGTAGCTTCACTGACGTTGGACTTCGCCTGGCCTGCCGTCACACTGTAGCGTACCTGGTGCAACCTCACTCTCGTGTCTTGAGAAGGGATGGTCTAGTCACGCCCACCGCCTCGGCCCCCGCTTGAGCCTCTTGGCTAACCACTGCTTCCCTAAGATGCACAGGCAACCCAGTTAGGACTCGCATTGCCTTTCTGATGTGTTTGCGGCCATATCTTCAGCTTTCAAAAGCGCAGCGAAATGCGCTGGAAGTCCGCAGAGGCAAGCGGAGAGCTTGAAGCACAAACACGGTGGGCTCCAGTAGCGATGATAGACAACGGTTCAGGCAGCACATGCTGCACAAAGCCTCAGTGAAACAGTAATTACTACTTGCTGGTTGCGCATTAAGGCTTCGAAGGCAACGGGGAAGCTCTACAGTTTCGCGCGAGACTTGCTGGCCTTGCCCCTGCAGGGGATGGATGCCGGTCATCGCAAATCCTTGAGTTTCGGGTTGGTTGGCGCGTTTCGAGCAGCTGCCTCCTGGCAGCACACGTCGGATTCCGGGCCTCACATAACAAGACTTGTGCCTCCGCCCATGGACTCCTGATTACACCTGCTCCCTTTGCAACGTTACTTGCGGATGCAAGTTGTATCCAAGCGCAGAAGGCAGAGCTTTTGCAGCAAGGGTTCGGAAAACAGCCAAAGCATCAGACATCAACACATGCAAAAGAATTTAGCTTTGCATTTTCAAGAATGCAGGCAAACTTGCAAGGAGCGTCCCTAACGTGGCACTGGAGGTGGGATCTACGGCGCTTGCTTCTGATCGATTGCTGGGATGCCGGACTGACGTAGTAACGTAGTACGGTGCAACGGAGGAAGAGACAGGCAGACAGAGACAGAATGAGACAAATAGAGTCTGTTAACGAGCTCGGATCTCGATGCTTAAATTTTGCCAAACTGAATCTTTCATGGAAGGCAAGAGGTCTGCCCTTTGAAGACGCCCTTCTTTTGAACGAGGGCTCGCAACAGTACCCTAATTACCACCTTCGCACCGCCAATTCCTAACCAATGCGCCACCGGCTTGAACCCCCAAGCTCAGGCCCGACCTTTAGCTGCTGGGCGGCGCAGCCCAGGCGGCAGGGCATCGAACCTCCTGGCAACATGCTTCCTCGGAACGGTTCAATAGCTGTGGGTCGCGCATGGCTGCATGTCCAAAAGTGCTTGTGATGGTGGTGGTGCTCGTGCTGGTGCTGGTGCTGGTGCTGGTGGTGGTGGTGCAACGCAAGCAGCAGCAGCAGCAGCAGCAGCAACCTCCTGCACTGAACGAAACCGCACTCGCGCATGACATGTCGTGTGCGCACATTTGAACTCCCGAACAATTGCGGGGCCCTCCACCGCTTCAGGCATCTCTGCTGCTCGCCGCAGCAATGCGCAGGCGACCGCACAGCTGCTTGGCTGGGAGATTCCGGATGCTGGTTCCCACGGCGGCCAACAGATGGGCAAGTGTGTTCGAGTGCGCATGTGCACATCTTACAGTGAACTTAGCAGTGACATGATGATGTGACGTTATGTGACGTTTGCGAAGTCGTTGGGGTCGCGGACAAGCTAGCGTGTACGGGCGCTCGACTCCTCCAGATGGATGAAAACTGACTGCATCTTGGACGAGTGACAGTCGCTGCAAACTGGATGTCCTTACAGGCCGCATTGCTTTTGATTGTTTCATCAATTTGTCAGACATCCACAACTGTACCTTTGTTGCCGAGGTCCTCTTTGGCTGAGCTGGCAGAAGGGCCCTACATTATAGTAGCGATGCTTGGCCAAGAGCTGGGTTTTTGGTGCCGGGCTGCTCAGCTCTGGGACTCCAGCGACACCGAGGATGATACTCGACGCCAGCACATTGTCTCTCGGCGCTGATCTTCTGTTCTGGAAGCCCACTGCGGTGCAGGATTCATCGTTAATCATTTGCGAGTGATCGGCCGTATCTTGCTTTGCCAAGGTGCAGCTTGGACACCACATGCCGGCTGCTGCGAGCTCTAAATCGGGCCATTCCGGCTAGCATTTTGTAGAATTCTGAAGGCCAACGTGCCCGGAATAAATGTCACTTCACTCCGAGCCAGGATGCTGGGCCTTGGCGGGCCCTAGGCAGCCGCCGCTCGGATTCCACAGAGAGGCACAGCCCTTCTCTTGATTTCGCAGCGTGACACCTGTCAGGAACCTTCTATGGCATGGAATTAGAGCGCGAGGGCATTTACGAGTCTGCTGAGGAGGTCGCACCAGAGCAGTTGAAACTTCGAATGCAGCTCTTTGTGAGCAAGATAAGAACAGGGCATGTGTCCAGGCTTCTGGCGAGAAAGTGAATGGGCCACCCTTTCACGACCTAACGGCATCCACTCAGAACTGTCAAATGCTATGCTCGCTTACTGTTTCTGCAAAGTACCGCCGTGGCACAGCCATCGAACTAGCGGATCTGCAAAGTCACTTATTTCAGGCTCCATTTCCCTGCCATTTGCATTTGATGCTGTTTGAACCGCATGTCCTTGCCAGACGGCGGTGACACCGGCTGAGAGCGGCAGAAAGCATGCCACTTGGCGAATGGAACAACATGTGATGCTGCATCGGGTAATGTTCAGGCAGCTTGAGATGGAAACTTACTAATCCCAATCACCACCACTGCTCGACCTGCAATCGCCTTCACTACATTATTTCCACCTGCAACAAGCTGAGAGAGTT
Source organism: Symbiodinium sp. CCMP2456 (assembly GCA_905221635.1). Classification (NCBI taxonomy): domain Eukaryota; class Dinophyceae; order Suessiales; family Symbiodiniaceae; genus Symbiodinium; species Symbiodinium sp. CCMP2456. Next base: position 25,488 of record CAJNDV010007069.1, on the reverse strand, counting down.
TTTGCGAAGCGGAATACGAGCGAGCAATTCTGGAAGCCCTTCGGAAATAGCTAGATGGATTTGGCATCGCAAAACATGCCTCGCGCACCTGAGCCAGGCTCGCGTGGATTGGAAAGGTCGTTTCTTGCACTACAAGAATGAGGCTTGGCACCGAGCGCCCGATTCGTACCAAAATGAGTTCAAGAAGCAGAGAGTCCTCACTGTGATGCAATTCCCCCACCAGGTGTATTGTAGGCAAGATAGCAGGCACTTTCTATCACAGGTGCCCACGTTTCGTGAGCCTTTCCGCGGTGGCCAGCCGCCCCGGCTGCAGCCAGATCCCATAAAGAAGACAAACTGCGCGGCTGGGATTCTGTTTGATGCCGCCGTGATGGCATCCCGGCTCCGAGGATCAAGTCGGTTCGAAACCCAGATGATGTGGCCTACTGCAACCTGGCTGTACATCAACCTCGCCCCTTTACGCTGTGTGGCGCCACTGTCACTTAGGTAAGTGCCGAATTCGCTCTGACCTGCTGACCGAAACCCAGAAGGGGGCAGAGACCTCAGCAACGTAATCATGGCCGGGCAGAAAGAAATGCCATGGCTCGCCTCCTCCAGGTCTACCTGGAGGTGGAGGTCCTTTGCAATCCGGAGCCTGGGTGTGCAGCAAACTGCGTGAAAAGTAAGATGAAAGCACACTCGCTTGCTACCGCTCAGCCTGCAGGGTGTCGCAGGAACAGGCCACTGCTCCCAGCAGTCAAAGTTTTTTGCTGACTATCATACATGCTGGAGGCTAGAAGCCCCCCCCACCAAAAACAAAAAACATGGGCCACAATGCAGAACTGAGGACAATTTGAGCCTGGCCGTGGTGGACTTCGAGTCTGGGGGTCGAAGCAGTGTGCGCTTCGGCTAGCAAATTTCACGTCAAAGTGCCCATTTTCCATAATGCTGCATGTCGAGACGTCACGGAAGCGAAGGACTTTCAGCCCAGACACCGGCGCTGTTATTCGAGAGAAGAAGCTCCGGGAATCACCGCGCAACTCGCCTTGGCGATCTCTAAATGGTTTAGATCGGGTGGGCTTAGAAAAAGCCAACAGGGTTTGAAAGCACATTGCACAAGACAGGCGCTCGATCCCGATTTGGAGTGAAGTGCTTGTCTCGGAACCGAGGTAAAGTACAAGGCGCTGATCTCAGCTGCCGTGTTGGCCCATTGACGTTTCCTAGAGCTGACAGGACGAGTCAGAGAGTCTGCGAGATGGCCCCTACACACTGGTGGTTCAGAAGTTGTCAGCCAATCTGACCCAAATCCGTTGGTAGTGGGAGGATGGCCAGCCGTTTGGCTCCAAGTAGCAAGCCACAAAACCTTGCACAACAGGCATGACATACATTCTGATTTGTATAGTAGCTCGTTGTCGTAGACGCACCACACCAGCTTTCAGATCATGGTTCTCGTGTCCCAGCCTTTGTCGTACTCATACTCTATAGCTCTATAGCTGAAGACGCTCCACGACTTGCGTGCTAGCACGGCCAGCACGCATGGCATCCGGCCGAGAGATTCCGACGGCACAGAAATTCGAGGACGAGCCCGAGGACGAAAGCAGCGACGAGCTGGACGAGCATGGATACGGATATCACGAAACGAAGCCCATCATCAATTTTTATGATGATGAGGACAGGGGCTTCTACCCAGAAACGGTACCGAGAAGATGTCAGGATTGCCTGTGGCTGGTTGTGTATTTGGTGTTTGCTTCTGTTTTTGTGATCATTTCCTATGCGGGTATCAACCACAATTTGGTAGCTCAACGTGTTACCTGGCAGATTTCATCAAGCCGCAGAGCTACTGAACTCCTGCACGTACACGCTTCCAACACAGTCTTGAGGCTGCAGCCAAATAATGACCTTGTAAAGGTGTACTTGTCAAGACCAAGGTTTGGGTTGCACGAGACTACAGATTTCAGCAGTGTGGCATCGGAGACAATGTTGGCAAGCCGTACTTGTATTTTTGTTTGGAAGCTTATTTTGCAGACCAATATTTAATGGACAACAAGTGCCTCGGTTTGATTTGGGCTGTGATCGAGCAGGGAGGTGAGCAGCTACTCCATTGTGCGGCCTTTTTGTGATGCACCCAGGCAGGTGAACACCAAATATCCCATTTGTGTGGAAGATTGTCCAAACAGCTGGTTGGGGACGATGGAATGCTATGTGGCCGTGGCCGGAGAGAGTTGTTTGCTATGTTCGTGTTTGTTTTGTAGTAGCTGCTAAAGCGCTAGAAGCTGGCAGCCACAATTCCTCGAGTTTCGGCAAAAAGGTGTAGTGCCTAGGCCGTACTGTGTCCTTGCTACCCAATGGTCCACCAAGCTCGCGGCTGTCCCTCGCCCAGGTAGGTAACAATACCTTTCGAATCGTAAAGACGTACAAGACGCATCATGTTCAAGGAAGCTTGGCTGCAGAATCCAGCATTGCCCTGCATTGTTCTTGTGGCGTCGGTCTTTTGTCAGGCATTTGCGAGCCGACCGCTGGCACTGCCGGCAACTCGATTTTCAGGTGCGTCACTCCACTGATAGATGCCCAGGGATTCGTGTCAGACTACACCTGTTGAAAGGGCTATCATGGACTACTACTTCGAGCACCGTTTCTTTTACGGGATGGCGATGCTGCTGGCCCGCTCTTGGGTATTGGTGGTCTCCATCGGCGTGAGCTCCCTGTTCCTGGCCATCGCATACGTCATGACCGTCGCACGCTATGCCAAGCAGTCCCTTGGTCTGGTGGGTCTTGGCTGTGTGTCGTGTTTGTGTGAGCGCATCGTCATGCTGCTGTGCGCCTAGCCAGCAGATCTGTGCGGGCCAAGGATTATTTGGACCGGACTCTGTGCAATTGGACTTCTGCCCTTGGGTATCAGTATCCACATATTCTACAGCCACCATACTGGTGGTGGGTTGGAGAGTGTAGACGGTGCCCGAATTATGGCTTGGTTGTTGTTAGCTGTGTCACTGCTTCTGTTTTACTGCATCTGCAGTGTCTCGTCAGAAATCGAGAAGGCGATTATTTGCATGAGCTGGTTTGGCAAGTGCATCTCGACAGTGAGTTCACTGAAGTGTTCGCCGTTGATTCGTGCAGTGAGTGAAGTTGCAGTAGTAGCATTTCATACCTACGTGTTCTTCTGTATTTGGTCAAAACCGCCTCCCGATCTGGACGAGCAGATCGCCCCTTTGGAGGAGTTTACAAACCTGTTGGGGAGGCATGTGTGTGCTGGCTTCGTAGTTCTCATGCTGCTGTGGCATATCGGGCTCGTGCAGCAAGTCAACAACGTGGCCCTGATCTACGCTGTGCAGACCTGGTTCTTCCAAGGTGGCATGAGTAGTCATGGCGGGCCTGGGCCTTCTATCACCAGGGGCTATTGGGTCGCAGTCCGATATCACTTGGGAAGCTGTTACTTTGCAGGGTTGGTGACGAAGCTGGTAGCTCCAGTCCGATTTCCACTGAAAGTGGTGACGGGCGTGCTGCGTTGGGAAAACAACCCCGTCGGATTTCTTCTGCGGATTTGTTTCGGATGGGTGGAGGACTGCTTTTACGACAACTGTGAGGGCCTGTCCTCGCACTCGCTTTACGATGTCGTCCTACAGGCAAACAGCTGGTGTGACGCGGTGAAGCATTCAACCGCAGTCGTCAACGAAGAAGGCAACTGGCTTGAGCGCTCGTATTTTGTTGGAGTCGTTCATGCTTTATTTAGCCTGTTCTCCACACATGCCCTGTAGCTTTGCCCATCAACTGTTTGCGCTGTCTGCTTCGTAGTCTACTCATTATTTGCTTTGTGTCCTTCCTGTGTGTCTTTGTTCTAATCGTCGGCGTTGTAATGTTACCCATCTTGATTTGTCGTGTTTGCTAAGTGCTTTTGCTGCTTGAGCCTGTAGCATCTGCTACTTTACGAGCATCTGAAGTAGGGTCGTAGGAAACACGAGACCCAATCCAGGTGGAGTCGGGCATATCCTTGAAGGAGCTACTTGGATCTTCGAGCTGGCTGGGATAGCTACCTTCGCTCTCGTGTCCTACAATGTTGCACAACTTTTTCTGCAGATGGATTCCTATTACAGCGATCCTACAAGCGATGGCTTTATTGCTCTGCCATTCATGACCTCAGGGATGTGCCTGCTGACTGGCGTGCTTTGTTCTTACCCTTTCATGGATATGTTTCGTTTGGTTTCCGATCCTTGGCTCAAGAGAATGCGGTTTTTGCTGGCCAGGAACCGGAACCTTCTGACATGGAAGCCGCCAAGGACTGCATTCTCTATTGCCGCACCGTGGAGAAGCAGCGTACGCGGCTGCCGGCACAGGGAGGTGGCGGGGGTTTCGACCCAGAGCGTGCAGGCTGTACCGACGAGCTTGCCGCTCGGACTCAATATGGGCTTCGGGCCCAATGTATCGCAAATTCGACTGCTGAATCCCTCATAGTTGCTTCCAGTCGTAAGCAGGCTGCGCAGCGAAGTGCAGGGTTTGTAGCGACCGCGACCTGGCCCAGGCAAGCGTTGTGCAGAGGCTCCTATGCATGGATGGCCGACAGCGCGGTATGTGATCGTCTCCGAGGAAGCCGGCTGGCTGACCCCAGGCTGTGTTGAAACATGCCTCGGGTAGTTTTAATTTTCCACAGACCTCGCACTACGAGCGTCGATTTCCGAGCGGCCGAGCAAGGCGCAAGTGCTGTTAAATTCTGCTGTCGGCATTGCCATCAGCTAATTTGCTGGCTGCATGTTATGGTGAGCAGTCCCCGAACGAAACGGTCGCAGCCACACGTAGTCACAGCAACCATGTGCCAGCGAGGATGTCTTCTAGATAGTTTTGGACAAGACACCCTCTTAAGTGCCGAAGCCAATAAGGTTCTGCTGTAGCTGCCAAGTCAGTAGTTATCCAAAATAGACTTGTGGACAAGAGGATGACTGGCTTCCTAACATGCTGCCCAGACCTTCGCCAGGACGGCATTGATGGGGATGACAGCGGCATCAGGGAAGTCATGTCGTTTTGCAAAGGAAGACTGTCCTCAATACTCGCCCGTAAGGATGATAATACAAGTTCTGCTGCATCATTGTTCATATTTACGAACCACTTGATCGCCACATCCCTTCTTATTGGTCGGGCACACACACCGCGTCGACCCATGACAAGATGGACTCAGCCAGGAAACAACAAAAAGCACTGCTCACATTCCAAGTCAGCAACGGAACGGCTGTCGTCCATACATTGTCAATGCATGCTGATGTTAGCTGGGATTAAGGAATCCCATCGCACACAGCCGTAACTTACGAAGCAGGTGCATCCGATCTGAGTCAGCAAAGGAATCAGGTATGCCAGAGTAGTTGATAACGGAATTTCCAGCTCTTGCTTAGGAAGCCACGTGCTACTACTGTAGCAAGGTGTCTTGGGTTTGACCTTTGTCCGAATTCTGTGGATGCTTGCACCGAGACCGATGAGCCTCGGAGCAAGGGATGAAAGCCATGTAGCAGTCAGCTTGTGAACATGACCATCATTGCAGCAGACCGACAAAAAAAAGAGGACGTTCAATGACAAACAAGATTTCAGATGCCGAGTGGAGCCACGCTGAAACTGCTTCCGCAGCTTGTGCTTCGAGGTGCCTACATACAGCCGCTCTCCACAACTCGCCCAGGAGAGAAGCCGCTCTAGGCATACAATGGCATACATTCGCTTCGTGTTCTCCCGTCATCGCTCGTAACTATGACTGGTTGTCGCTCGGTGCACACTCTTCTGGTTCCCAATGCCGCTGGCCGCAGCATGCTCCAAGTCTAACGCGCCACATGTTAAGCCTGCTCCATGAGCCAGACTTTGAAATCCGTGCAAGCCACAACGCCAATATAAATAACCAACCTGAGCACGGAACTGCGCAACAGGACGCAAGTTCCAGGGAGTGGTTGGCGTGTACATCTTTGGCGGACGGTTGGCATTCTTTAGGAGGCTCCTCGGCCAGCAGTATGCGCATCAGAAAAGGAACAGTAAGCCGAGAAGGGCCTCGGAAATACTGAAATACTGCCAACCACAGCTTCATGACCAGGTGTGTAATTCAGAATGATGCGGAGGAGTTGGACGCGCAGCAAGAAGCACAGCCTAAGGACGACTTCACAGTTGGACCCAGGGACACCAGATGCCAGATATGCACGAGAAAGCCATTCCCGTTGCAGGAGTCCGAAGAGCTTGGGCCCTGGGAGTGCACAGGATTCATCACCGATTTGCCGGGGCCATAATTGCAACACAAGGCTCGCTGGTGCTCTCGGCCCTTATTCGTCTAGCGCGGTGTAGCACGTATCGGTCGCGCACGACGCCGCTCGCTGAGGTCCTGGGCCGAGGGCGCCTGGGCTGTTCTTTATTGGCTTGCTTGTGGTCCCCTTTGCCGACACATGGCACAGGCAGCATGTGCCCCCGACTTACACAGGCAAACGGTTGACGCCCTGCTTGGCCTTCCGAGATGAGGGTCCATATAAGGCCAGGTCAGGATCACAAAACAAGCCGCAGCAAAGGAAGGATTTGGAATCAGAGATGTAAGCAGGTGCGGGTGGCCCGCCTGTCGTCGGACCCACCGCAGTTTCCGACGCGGTCGCCAGCCTCAGCTCCACGACGCAAGCAGGTAAAGCACGAGGGCTGCTCGTAGCCGTAGCTCTTGCGTGGAGGTTGAGAACTACGGGCTTGGTGACCGTAGGGTCTGGTTTCGCAAGCTTGGCGGGATGATAGGGATCTTGTAATTGTGTTATTGTGTTCTTGCCGCTGTGGTACTCGAGTCGGATCCACACAGGTCCTACCTTTCGCAGTTACTGCTTGCAGTGATGTCGGCTCCGTTTTTGCTGTATCTGAGGAAGGCATCAGCTGGAGTGCTTTAAACTGGGAAGCAGATCCTGCTGGCATGGGCGACTAGCATCAGGCTTCTCGACAGAGCTTTTGCAGCGGCTTTGTTTCAGCACTTGCAGTGTTCATCGAGCAGTGACTCGTAAGAGCCCATCAGCCGCACATTCTGGAGTCGTGGCATAGAGGCAGTTAATTCCCGTCATCTTCTTGTGGGCACAGCCAAGGAGCGTTTGCTCGGACTCCTTGGGGTGAAGGCCACAGACGGACTTGTCTGGGCTGCCTAGATAGAGCTTGCCATATTGCTGCAAGTCTTGATACGCTTGGGTACGGGCGCTGTGTCTGTGCTAGTCGTTTTCTGAGAAGTGAAGCTGGCTTAGCTGTAGGCATGCACGGACACTCGCAGCGTTCTTTGTCACCTGAGAAAGCCTTCAGCTGTCATCAACTGTTCAGGAAGGCAGTGAGAAAGAGAAAGTTTCGAAAGGGTTCTCAGATGGTATCAGCCTGTGTCAGCTGCGAGGCTTTCTGTCCGTACCAGCAAAGCTCGGACAGATACCTGTGCACACGCAGCGAGATCCGGGAGGGCCATAGGAAGCTGTTTCTGCAAGGGCAGGCGAGCTGAGAAGCAAGCATGGCCAGTTTTCAGCCTTGAAGCCCTAAGCCAGCCCGCCCTTGCGGCACAGATCGTTCCCTGAACATTCATCCTCGCAGTTTCTCAAGGAGACGATGGCGTTGCTGCAAGGTCCTCATAATATCAGGACAGCAGGGTGCGATCTGTGTTGGCCCTCGCGAGACTCCGACTTCATTCTCCGGCGCTCAGCCACGACTCTAGCAAGAGCGGGTGGCTTGCATGCATGCACAATGTCTTCAGTAGTCCTGGCTTGCGAGCCGCAGAACGTGCCGAGAAGGTGCCTACGCCACGCAGACTGAACCGAGCACTTAGCCCCTTCCAGACATGGTCAGATGTTTTCCGGGGTATCCGGGACCCCAACGACCCGCGTCTCTTGCACCAAAGAAATTGAAGTTACAGCTTGGGATCTGGACTGCTTGGAAGCACTGACACATGTGCTGAATATTGAATCACCGTGCTTCACGAGTATGGGTGCGTGCAGATGTTCCGCATGGCACCGCTTTTCGCAAGCCAGTTTCTTTGTTGCTGGATGGTCGTGAGGCCACTTGGCAGCGGGCCTTTGAAAAGCTGTCTTCATTCAATCATCCCAAAGTGTCCATGGAGCCAGGACGTCGTTTTCCATTTTGCCTTGCAGCCACTGCCGACGTGGAGGCGCAGACCATCTGGCAATCTTTTGTCAATGCAAAACATCGGAGTAAAATTTCGCTCCGCCAGAGGAAAGCCCAACCTGTCCAAGGTGCGGTACCAGACATGGGACAGTTTAGCAAAGAGACCCCACCTGCAATTACGAGACCTAGTGCACCCCGGCCTATCGTTTCGTGCGACATGGCTTCCCCACATGCACACATGTGAGTGGGGCAAGAGTTGTCGATCCAGCAGCCTTGGAGCACATACGGAAGGCAGCTGACTCCGTCAGAGAGCTCATAATCTTCAAAGCTTCTGCTTGCGGTATTGAGAGGTTCAGCAAGCTTGGGTGTCTCCCTGCCTTCGTTTGTCAACTCTGCGTTGGCAGCTATGACACCTGCTCTGTCCTTTACAGGGCTTTATGCAGGCTAGGGGGTGGAGCACCGTGGCCGCCCCTCGCAACTCGGGAAAGCTTGATTGAATTTGCAGATTTGAAGAGCACCTCAATCATCAGCTGGTTCCCCAGTCCGGCATGCAACGCAAGAAAATAATTGTTCGGTTCGCATCGTGTGGAGAGGGCGTGGCTATGGGGGCAGTCCACCAATTAATCAAAGCAAATGCCGAAAACTTCCTGTCGGAAACGCGACAGCCGTTCCGTAAATGCTGTTCTGCAGTTGCAGTACACAAACCGGTCTGCTCGACCCCACAAACCGGCGTAGGCATTACCAGTCGACAATCCTGATTGAGTGGCCTGCCAGTCAACAATATTTCTGCAATGACATGCCTAGTAGGAACCTGGTTAAGAAACCCTGGCCCTATAACCCCAACATATTAGGGCTCATATTAAGAGTACCTTCTCATCCTGGCCTTGGCTTTGTACTGCCAGCGCTGCTGTCTGATTTCAGAATGCACGGCAGCCGAAGGCCCAAAGATGGAAGCTAAGAAAAGGAAGCTGACAGCCGCGACCGAAAAGGGCATCCATGCGCTTGCTCCGCATCAACACGGAAACTGAGGTATTTCTTCATACAGCGACTTTTCTGCAGTGCAAAACAGGCGGGTAGGCAGTGTGCAGCATGCAGTACCGCATCCAAGGACGAAGGTCTACCATTACGTGTTCATGGACTTTCGCTTCAAGCACCAGCCAATTGCTTTGATCCTGCTTCTGACCCTTGTCTTTAAACAGATGCTCTGTGATGCACATGTAGGTTTAATGTTAGTTTCATATACAATGCGCATCTACTTTGCGAAGGGGCATTTGGAGGGAAGGAGGGTGGGAGGGAGAGAGGATCATTAGGTGTTGAAGAATCTGAGCTGGGCGTGAGGGCAAACTGCAAGAGACGGTGGGGCATACCAGAGCCTGAGCCCGCCAATATTAACAAGCAGGGGGTTCTTGCCGTTCCTATCTGGGATTTGGAGTGAGCTTGCTTTTACCCGTGGGTTATGCGTGGTCTTGCAAATGTGGGCGGGTTGAGCGAGAGAGTGAGTGAGAGTGAAGCACACTTGGCAAGACAGCCCACTTCACAAACCGAAAACGGTTCCCGACATGATCCCTCATGAAGGTACGAAGCAAGGGACGCCGGCACAAAGCAGAGACCCTCACACTCCTGCCATATTACCAGGGGCCACCTCCAGAGAGCGTGTGCTCACTTACAGCATCCGTTTTGCTTCAATACTTCCACCCCTAGTCCACGGCTGCGCACTGGGACAGGGGGGCCAACTACTGTGGACCTGCAGAAAGAGAGTCCACCACGTTATACTCTCCACAAAGAAAGAGAGCCTAGGAAGCAACAGGGAGGGAGGGGAGCGGCAGGGTCGCTAGAATTATGCCCCTTTTGTTCCGTTTGTTAAAACTCCACCTTGATTTGAGAAAGGAGCAAGCGACTATTCAAAATCGTAACAATGAGAAAGCTGATGAGAGCGGCTGTCGAAAAGTCAGAGAGAGAAACCGCCAACATGCGTGGGAATGAGAATACGTTGAAGAAGAGCGACAAGAACATGACATGGCAAGATCAAAACGGGTAGTAAGAACACACCCAAGTCGGCAGGGCTCTTCTTGCAGCGCTCTATGCGATGGGCGCAGGACCGATTTGCACCGCCAGTAGGTCAGGATGGGCACTGAAGGGATGCCGGATAGGGTTTAGAGTTTAGGGTTTAAAGATGCAAGCCAGTTGCAAAAGGGTTTAAAGATGCGCAGAGCATGATCTCAAGTCACTTCTGTGGGCTATCAGTCCGGTCGAGATCTGACAAGGCCGTTGCAAAGGGTTGAAAGATACAAATGGATGTGGGCTTGGCACCAGGAGCTTTGGCCATGGCCCTGGAGTCCGGCACTGTTCGGACCGGGACTTAGCGCAGATAGGCTTGTCGTTGCAAACACAAGCCCTGTAGATGTTCATTGTGGCGAGCTGTTCGCACAGAATCCCTAAATTTCCGATGGTTATTGGTGAAGTTAGTACTTTCACAGCGAGATGAGGGGCGCAGCGCCGGGACCACAACTGCAAGGGAAAAACAACTGCAAGGTCTCGGCAGACTTTCAGGGATTGGTGCAGCAACCGTGTTTCTCAGCAGGCTGTGAAAGAAACAGCACATGCTACAGAAGCAGCTGAGGCTCATGATTTTTGTCGTTGCGCTGGGAACTTGTACCTGGCGTGCTGATGAGATACCGGACGATGCCGCAAGCCTCTTGATTCGAACCACTGTTACCGGGGCTGGCATGGCGCAAATGCTTTGAAAGCATTCGGGTTTGTGTTTGAGACTGGAGGCGTTTCGCCGTGGTTTCGCTGTTTCGCATGCTCTTTTTACAGAAGCAACCTCCTAGCCCTCTCCTTGCCGAATCAGGCTCTGCAGCCTCAGCGACAAAGTAGCCACTTCGGGCGTGTCACTGGGCCGAGCACTTTTGCTCTGGCTGTGCATCCCGACACTTGGCGTTTTTCGTTTTTCTCACGACTGTCATCAGCCTCACGAGCCCCGATTGAAAGGAGCATGTCGATAGTGTCGAAAGAGCCGATAGCGAACTCTAGATTAGAGTCCGGTCTGGTTAGAAGAGCATGTACAAAAGCTCATCTCGCGAAGGAACAAGAGAAGTGCAAGGTTTGGCGGTGAACTTATTGTTTAACTAATGGAACTGCCGAGAGAGCTCAAAGGAACCCTTCTCTGCACCGGCGGAAAGAAAGTACAGCGTGTTGCTAGTCACACTGGGGAAGCTCACACCATTGCTGGACCCCTACTTCACATGGATTCGAAGCAAGTCTAACAGAATGTAGCAAAGACGATGCTGAGTAGAACTCGCTTGGCCAAGCAGCTGGTTTACGAACTCAGTGCCGGCAGCAGTATCAAAGTTTGCCGGAGACCAAGGCAGAGCCGGCTGGACACAACATTGAAGTCCCGACAATTCCCTGAGAATCTAAGGATGGATCCGAACATGTTTGGCGCCGACAAATTCCAGAAGGAAGCTGTTGGAGAACTCTGTGTGAGAGGTAGGTTTATTGAATGCACTGCACATAGCTTTTGCATGCTTTTGCTTAGTGCCCGGCCGAGAAGTTCAAAACTTCCAGCTTAACTGTCAAAGACTTTCTCGACGGCATCATGCGGTCGATGCGATCGGACAACCCCGCATTAAAAGCACTTACGAGACTGTTGGAGTTGCAGAGGTGGACCAGTGATGTACACATTTAGCAAATTGCGAAGTGTCAGGCTGTTTGCACAGAGAGAAACGAATAGCTCATGTCAGCCGAGCCGTCGCTGCATAGCCATGTGCCAAGACCAGGTACATTCGCCTCGGCAGCGACGGCGCATTTGAGCGTGCTAGCCGGCTTGACCACAGTGAGGACTGAGATGCAGACGTGGCTGTGCAGTATATTATGTCAGTATATGCCAAGACCACGGAGACCAAGACGAAAAAAGCATTTGTGCAACAGGAAAGAGGCATCGGCACTTATGACTGGCAAGTCCTGGTTTTACAGCGTAGCCGCTTGGTTTGCCAACATGAGCATTGCCATCTTGTTTTCGGCAAACAGTGCTGGATGAGAATGCTACCCGTCTATATTGTAGAACAAACGAATATACGGCGACACAAGCGGAACCGATGTTTTTGTTGGGCTGTTGCTGCTTTTCGGTTGTTGTGCAAGCCCCGGCGAACCAGCAAGT
>CAJNDV010007069.1:0-12862 GCA_905221635.1 Symbiodinium sp. CCMP2456 | reverse complement strand
GCGTGTAGGTAGGTAGGTAGGTAGGTAGGTAGGTAGGTAGGTAGGTAGGTAGGTAGGTAGGTAGGTAGGGGTAGGTAGGTAGGTAGGTAGGTAGGTAGGCAGGCAGGCAGGTAGGCAGGGAGGGAGGTAAGTAGCTAGCTAGGTAGCTAGCTGGGTAGCGAGCTAGCTGGGTAGCTAGATTTGCTAGGTAGCTGGGTAGCTAGGTTGGTTGGTTGGTAGGTTGGTAGGTCGGTCGGTCGGTCGGTCGGTGGGTGGGTGGGTCGGTAGGTAGGTAGGTAGGTAGGTAGGTAGGTAGGTAGGCAGGCAGGGAGGTAGGTAGGCAGGGAGGTTGGTGGGTAGGTAGGTAGGTAGGTAGGACCGTAGGTACTGTAGGTACTGTAGGTACAGAAGGTACTGTAGGTACTGTAGGCACTGTAGGCACTGTAGGTACTGTAGGTACTGTAGGTAGGTAGGTATGTGGGTAGGCAGGGATTGTATGTTCACATTTCAGTTCGAATACCCGCACCCTACCCTACTTCCCACGCTCATGTAGAGATGGTGCATTCATTCATTGTCGGAGTCAGGCATAATTCACCTGTGTGACGTTTCCAGACACACATGGGCAACACAAACTCACTCATGCCCATTCAGACTCTCTCACGGGCACACCCGCCCCGCACGCCCGCGCTCCCACGGCCCCCTCCCCCCGAACACACCCATGCAAGCACAAACACACACGCGCATGGAAACACCCTCATACTACAGGGATGCAGGCAAGACCAGCCAAACACCCAGCTTCATTTTGTACATGTGCCAAGGTGCCAGTGGCGCTTTGTCAGGCCTTGCACGGATTTTGCTGGCTGTTTTGCCTTCGGCATGGTAAAGATTCGGGTCTTTCTGTGTCATACAGTAGCCAATCTACTCAGATGCCCATTGGCCACACAAGCTCATCTCCGCTTCCCAAAGCACGCTAATGCCTTCGTGCCAGATGTAAATAAAGCGTATGCAACTGCTTTCGAAGTGCATACGTCCAATGTCCAACTGTCAGGCCTCCACGTTGGCCTTTGGCCGTGCCCCCGGTCATTGAGACATGATTTACTGCTTGCACATGCAGAGATGTTGCCGCTGAGTTGTTGGGGTGATCTCCAATGTGTCAAAGAGCAACAGCCTGATGACGTCTCATTGTCCTCGCCATCCTCAGGCAATGCGACTTATCTTTTTCTAGGCATCGGCTCCACGCAGATGCTGAAAGCAGGCAGGTGCTAGATCCTTGCCCGGCTAGCTTGCCAGATTCGATATCCATCAAAGCCTGGCCAGGCACTCCGATTTGTATTTTGCTGGTTCTAGTGGCGCTGAGGCACGCATTCCGTTGCAATCCATGACATCTATGATGATGCTTCAATCACAGGGAAGACCTTGGTGTTGACTTTTCCATGCAAAGCCTATCCAGCTTCCCACGTCACCAAGATCAGAAGCTGTGGGCAGGCAGCACCAGGGCAGAAAGATGTGCTAGCACTGAGCGGTCATTTGTGAGACGAGACTGCAGCTGACTCTTGGCAGGTTGGAAAGCCCGTCACTGGGCTCCTGCTGTTGTGCCTCTTGCCTGATTTCTGGCCACCAGACCCATTTGTGTGACACCCGTTGGCCCAATCCGGCACGAGATGCTAGCGCTCCAATGCTTTTTTGGAGGGCCTCGAGTCCCGGAAACGTTGTATGGTTGTGTATGAGTCCTGCCCGGCCTACAACCTCCTGCTACTCGGAATTCCGGACGTGGATAGCTGAAGGAAAAGAGGTCACAACAAAAAACGAGAGCTGATGGGACCTAGAAAGCCGAGGTTTGCCTCATCACGGAAGCTTGTCCGCAGTAGATGCACGCGACTGCTGACTCGAAAGCAAATCTTGGAGATTTAAACACTGATCGCTTGGCTACCCGTTGTCCCTTTCTCGATGGCATTGATGTGAGGTCGGAACCTTCATTACCGCAGCAATATCGCCCGAGTGGAATGTTGGAGGAGTGCCCTGCATGCTGCCAGCGGACATTTCTAAGTCTTCGCTTCGCAGCCAGACATTTGACAAACCCAGGTTATGCCCGGCTACAACAACCATAGCCGTGGGATGCATGAGCAGGGTTGGAATGTACCGGCTTGAATGGCAATGCTTTGTCGCCCCCCCGTTACCCTCTCAGGAAACCTAGCTCTCAAGCGCTTTTTATAATCACGCCCTGTGTGATCCGTCAGAATGTTTCTCCCGAAACATACAGTTGCCCAGCCATGCCCTGCTGCTTTCCAACATCGCCAATGCGAGTGCTCGGCTTGTGAGTAATCCCTGCCGAAAGAGGTGCTTAAACAAGCTTAGCGACTTGTCAGGACTCAGCTGCTCAGTGGCTGCCATGATCACGGAAGCTTTGCGAATTGGGCTGACACAATTCCTTCTACGGACTTGCAGCCTGTCCGCTTAGTTTGCACCTTTCAAGCGAGAGCTTGGCCTGACAGCGTAGCTGGCGCCGCTGGATTGAAAATTGTGGAGTGTGCCTACTCTACAGATACATCATGCCGATGAAGCAGCGATCTCACCCGCGTCCACACCTCGCTGAGGCAAATTCAGCGTCACTGAAGGACATCAGTGCTGTGACCACGATGTGTAGTTTCACTCGGAGGCAGCACTTGAATACTCCTACAGCGGAGCACAGTTCTGCAGTGGCAGCACAACTGATGTGGCGACCAACTTTTCGGACCAGAAAACAGGACAATACGTGTTGGCACCCACCGTTTCAGCAGCCCTTCTCTCAGCATCCCTCGCGATGGAGTCGCAACTTGACGTTGTTTGAAGTGTGAAAGTTTTCGGAAACCCAGCCGCTGCAAGCTTCCGTTGCAGTTTTGTTTGATACGCCCGCCAAGAAGTGCTCGGGCAGTTCTCAAAGGCTGTGTGCGACACTAGCAGATGATTCACCAGCGGCCGTTTCATATATGGATGTGCATCCTCAAGAAGAGCTCGACCTAGGCAAAAGCTTCTGGAGGTGGACGTATCTTGCTTGCAAGCAGTTCCTGGTGTCTTTACATATGACGGCCTTCAGTAGGGCCCTGCACAAGCTTTTTGTGGGCTGAGAGAAGCAAAGCTTGGCGAATCGCTGGGGTTGCCTACAGCAGCTGCACGAGAAGATGGCAGCCAGCAGCTGCAAGCAATTCACTTCGCGTGGGCAATGCTGATGCGAAACAAGGTCTTGGACAAACTCTTCAAGCACCTCGGATGCTGTGATATCAACTTTGGCTGCTTTGCATGTTGTCTGTCAACCATTCACATCAGAGACATCGCCCACTACGACCGTTTGCCGGGTTGGCCTAGGTATCCGCACCTGTTCTTGTTCGCTGCCACTTGACTGCAGCACACGTGCTTGCAACGATGCCGCGCTTATACGTGAGCCATGTAGCGGACAATCCGCAACCGCGCCCAAAACGTGCTCCCTGCTGACTCATAGGATAGATTCTGCTTGGCCTCAAAGGCTGGACTTGGCACCGTGGTGAATTACTCCAGCCACTTGGAGCACCGCATTCCCGTGCGGGATGGCAAACCTGTAGCAACAAAAATTGCAAACCCGTGTCCACACCACGGCCCGTGATATTGAGACTGCTTCGATGGCGATTGTTCGTCCTTCTCAAGCACGAGCTTTCTGCACATGCAGATGCTGATCTCCGTGTCGGATAATGTGCTGCAACAGAACCCAAAGAGCAACGCACGGGCAACACCACGCAGTTCAAAGTACGCAGCGGCATGTTCAGCCATCGGAACAGCCTTTTGTTACGAGCTTGCAGCTAAAGTTCGATACTTCAACGTCCTTTTGTGCATAGCCATGGCAGCAGTGTCGAGAAGGATACGATTCAGGCTGCCAAGACCAGGCGAGATGTGTCGCAACAGGCTGATCCCTTGGACTCCAAGCGGTGCCCTGCAGGGCGGTCCGCCCCGTCCATCGGGGGGAGGAGGTTCAACTCCTGGGAAGGCCCACGCATCCAGGCGGGACGGGCGATGTTGTGGAAAGGCACTACTACTACTACTACTACTACTACTACTACTACTACTGCTACTGACTACTGCTACTGCTATTGCTACTGCTACTAACAACGCCAGCATGTGAATCATGGCAAGGTGGAGCGCGTGGATCCAGTGTCCTCGGCCGAGGCTGGGTCTTGCAAGCTGGAGCTGGGCTAGGCATCTTCATGCCTCTGCACCTTCAACAAGCATTGCACCGTTTCGAAAAAGCTTACTAAGTTCCATGGATATTGAATGCTGACTTCCGGAAGACTCACTGCAACGGATACTCGTACTTCCGACATGCAGTTGGTCAAACGTGGGTTCAGGACGATCACATTCATGCCTGGAGTGTATCCATTCGCTTCCATGTTTTGCCACAAATACGTCCGTTGCTGCACAGGACGGTGTTGAACACCTGCTAGCCGCACCCTGCTGGTACGCAGGCTCTTCGCCGTCGTAGATACGGACCCTCGAGCTGGGACGGGCAGGCACGTTGAATGATCACGGGCAGCCGAGACTCTAGAGTGAGTGGATGTGCAGCAGTTTTCATAGGCAACACGCGGTATAATGCGGTATATAAATTCATCCTTTTTGCTGCGCACAATGATTGGCCACGTGAGTGCCTTCACAGGTTCCTTGGGAACGAGGCTCGATGCATCTCGGACCCGAAGACTTATTAATCTAGCCCAGAACATCGCCAAGCGATAATGTATTTCACATAACCTCTTACTCTAACCCCCTTCGGATACTTACCGATTAGAGATTAGAGGATTCGGCCATATTCGGCCCGTCACATACTATCTGTCCCCGTCAGATACCGACCGGTTAGAAGTTAGAGGTTTCCGCCCGTCAGATACTATCTGTCCCCTTCAGCTCTCTTTTGTCAGCAACCACCCGCCCGTCAGCAACCTCCGCCCGTCAGCTACCCGCCCTCCGCGCGTCAGCAACCTCCACCCGTCAGGTACCCGGCACCCATCAGGTACTCGCCTTGCACTGTGAGCCATGCGCATCCATCCTCCGTTGCCAGCAACTTTCTGCCCGTCAGCAACCTCCCCCGTCAGCTCTCTTTTGTCAGCAACCCTCCGCCCGTCAGCTACCCGCCCTCCGCACGTCAGCAACCTCCACGTCAGGTACTCGCCCTCCACCTTGAGCTATGCGCCCAGACAGGTTAGAGGCTTCAGCCCTTCCGGTACTATCTGTCTGTCTATCTATCTATCTCTCTCTCTATCCATCTATCTATCTCTCTCTATCTGTCTGTCTGTCTGTCTGTCTGTCTATCTATCTATCTATCTATCTATCTATCTATCTATCTAACTCTCTATCTCTCTTTATCTATCTATCTCTCTATCTCTATCTATCTATCTATCGATCTCGATCTATCTATCTATTTATCTATCTGCCATGCAGTGTCAGCTCGCTGACGGTGCCAAGTGGGAGCCAAAATCTATCCATGTATCTATCTCTCTATCTATCTACCTGTCTATCTATCTATCTACCTATCTATTTATCTATCTATCTATCCCCCCCCCCGGGCCTCCGCTCGGGTCCGCCCCTCCGCCCGTCAGCAACCTCCACTCGTCAGGTCCCCTGTCTGCTTAACTATCCGTCTACCCATCTATCTTATGTTTGCTTCTCTGTTATAACTTATATAAGACGTATCCATGTGCCCGTCCGATAGCTGATAGCTGCAGGTTACGGTTACAGGTTTCCGCCCATCAAATACTATCTGTCGCAGCAACCCTCCGCCCGTCAGCTACCCGCCCTCCGCACATCAGCAACCTGTAGGGGTTACCCGGCATACGCGCTGCCCCAAGCACCCTGTTCGAGGGGGACGTTATGGTTTGAATACCAGCTTTGTTGCTGTATGGACAGGTGGATGACGACTGATGTAGCATCCCGAGCCGCAAATTGACATATCCTTGGAAGATGCTTCGAACGGCGCACTCGAAGCTCTAGGCAGCAATATGACCCGATGAGTATGCGAAGATAGTCTGGATGTGAGCAGCAGGGTAGAAAGCCTGATTAGGAAAGGCAAATGTCTGATGGCAAGATAACGAACAAAGCCCGGTTGAAAGTAGATGTTTTGTGCCACAGCATGCAATGGAATAGCAGAGGTCTCAGGCTGACCTGCATCACCGAACCTTGAAACATACTCGAACGATTGTAGTGAAGAGATCTTGGTACCCAACAAGCAACGAGCTGCTCCTGCCTCTCCGGTTGTAGACGCAACGTGTGCGATGACTTCATAAAGGCTCGCAGCTTAGGATTCCGCTGTGCACCAAGGATCGTCCCGGAAGTGCTCGGAGATGATGATGTTGAAGCGTTTATCAAAGGCTCCTTGCACTGCCAGCTCGGGATTCATGCCTAAATTGCTATGATCGCGATCTGCAGCCTGAGAAAGTGCCACGGGAACAACTCATCATAATTAGCACAGCTCCCAAAACCTGCTGCCAGATTTGCTGGAGGAGAGCTCGACCACTTTGTGCCAATGCAGCCACGCCCTGTGAGCATGCAGGACGTGTGGCATGATCCAAGTTCAACCTTTCCACAAGCAAGGTCAAGCATCAGCTGGATGACGTTATGCCGGGTTTCACAAACTCAGTATCTGTTGGATACATGAAAATATATATATATATATAGTATATATACATATATGTCTTCTGTTTCTGGTGCGTAAACCGCGGAAACGCGATGTCCTGACGATCTTGCGTTTTGACTGGCCAGTTCCTCTTCAGGAGGTGCTGGACATGTTGGAGCCGCAGCGCATCGCCAAGTTTTTGCACGTTGAGGTGCCTATTCGGAGTCTCGGTCCCGTTGAGCTCTTATTCATTAGGTGTGTCTCTGGGGAAAAGTGTCGAAAGCGACGAGCGTTTCCAAACAAACTTGGGCTAGAGAAGTCACCGGCAAACTTGCACTGTCAAACTCAGTACAGCCGATTTGGGAGCTTGGTGCTGTGTGGCACCTGTGTGGCTTGCTAGCCATACCAAACGGCTGCAATTGCGGCCGTGTTGCAGAGTCATTCTTCGAAAATTGTTGACGGCAACTTCGATGAAGCGTAGCGGTCCTCAGATGTGTGACGTATCGCAACATCAGCATGTGCAGTACTTTTGCACGAGTTGTAGTTGACTTTCGGTGCCGGAACTACAAGGAAACCCACATAAAGCAGGCAACCACCTGCAGAAACAGTCGACTGGAAGTGTGCCCAAAACTTGAGTTGGTTTTTTGTGCCTGACCCTTGTCGATTGAGTTCGCGACAAAACTACCGTTTCGGAAGCTTTCCATCCAGCCCGAGACGTGGCATTTGCATTCCTGCATTAGCTACAACATGTTACACCACCATGCATACGCGTGCGATCAAACATGTTTCTCACGCATCGCTCCCATACGAGAGCCACATCATCAGCCCCGTCGTGACGGCTCCTCATACAGTCGGAGTCTATGCGTCCACTGAGTTGTGCCCATTTTTCCACCCTGACATCCACGACAAGGGACGAGTAGAGCCCGGTGTGAAAGAATACTCCGAGCAAAACACGAAATTGGACTTGGCTGCAGATCTGCAGCCATCTCTACAGCAGATGAGATGCTTAGAAACGGACATCAGCAATGGACTTTGAGTACCCTGGACTAAGGGATGCAGCAGTCTAAAAACCGATTGTAGCCTTTCCAATGGACTTTTGAAGTTGCGCGATTCCCTGCAAATCGGCAAGGTTCGGAACAGGCTAAACCGCGCCGCTTGTGTCCGAGCAGAACATAGCGGTACTTGTAGGAGGCAAGAGTGCATTCAACAAGAGTCGAACCAGACAAGTTGCGAGAGAAATCGTAGCATCAGTAAGGCATGGGTTGCGCTTCAAGTGCCAACTTTGTGTCACTGCATACCAGTCCCTTGCCCCACTATGGAACTGTTACTGCCCATTCCCAGAGACCGGTCCTCGACACATGATGTACACGTTTTTGTGCGTGAACCATCGGAGAGATGGGTCATGGCAGCAACGGGCTTCGTTGGCGGATAGCCGGTTTGTTTTGGACCAGCTCTCAGCAAGTGTTGTGCCGAGGATTGCAGAGCGAATCAGGTGGATTCAAGACATACCGAACTGGGAGGAAATCAACAGCATCCCTGTGCTCCTTCAGTGTCACAGCCAGTCGATGGGCGATTTTCGCTTCTGAAGTCTTGTGGGCAAGGCTGTGCTTCTAGAGCCATGTGTCGCAGGAGATCAAGGAGCTTAGAGAGATCCACACTTCACACATGAAGGCCTTCTGTGTGCATGTGCGGAAAGGTGGTCGCAGCCTTATGGCGTTTGCAGGTATTCAGGGACATCCGCTTGGTGCAGCGCCGGCCGACACTGGATGCTTTCACAGCAGTGGTTCAGCATGCACTACATGCACAGCAGCCTGTTCGCCACAAGGTGCGAGATGTCATTTGTGCGAGCTGTTTCTGAGCACTGCAGTGTCCAGCCAAGCCATGTGCAGGTAGCCATTGCCATGCATCGCTTGCATACAGAGCGTGGGGAAGAGTTCGGCAGTGGCTTTACCGATCCTTGGGCGGACGATTTTCTTTTGAACTGTATTGGCACCGAGATGCTCATGTCACAGCGCCTTTTCTGAATCTCCAAGAAATTTGGCCTGCATGACGTTGCGGGCATACTGAGACATGTCCTGTATGCTCGAGGTACTTGGCTTGCGTGACCATGGAAGATTCTGGAGTGCTCCAGAGGGGGCATGCCATGGCTGGAATCATTGACCCCGATTGTGATGTGGCACAGATCTGTCGAGACACTGCTATGAGGGTACAGCAGATCACTGAGGACTGTTGTGTCTTGTTGCTGCATCTGGCACGTGTTGCTCGATCCGTTTCAAAAAGATGCCCTGCCAGACTTGGAGGACAACACTGGTCGTTGTCCCCTCATCCAAGTAGAAGTGTTCCAGGAGCGCGCTATTCCTAGGTTTTTTGGCCGCAAATCATGCCAGCATGCGCTCATTGATTGGCAGCGAACAGACATCGAAACATGTGACGTTTTTCACAAGCAGTGTCAGCAAGTCGAAACGCAGACTCAGCACGAGGTTTTCATATATCCCCGGCTTCCTGCGCTTCATCATGACGGAGGTACTGAAAAACAGTTGCCGTGCAACGGCCGAAGTTGCCAAGTCCGATCGTGATGTGCAGAAGCGGCCGATTAATGTGATCGTTTGTGCAGACGACCATGAAGTTGCAATTCGAGTTAGTGACCGTGCACGAGGAATTCCTTTCGGTGTGGGACAAAAGGTCTGGTCCTACCTTTACACAACTGCTGGCAAAGGTCCCAGCTATGGTGAGGGTGCGACATCGCTAGCAGGATATGGCATAGGTCTTCCACTCTCTCGTCTCTATGCCCGATATCTGGGTGGTTCCCTGAACCTGGTTTCCTTGCCCGGATATGGCACCAGTGTTGATTTGTTCCTCAGGCGAGTAAACGCAAATCAGGTCGAAATTGTGCCTGATAACGACGCCGATGATTCCGATCGAAGGCCTTAGGATTGCAAGCTCCAGAAAAGCAACTCTTTGTGCCCGGTCGAGTCTGCAGCTTTGCAAGGCAGGCGTCTCAGTGCTGCCCACGGTTGCACTTGCATCGGGCGCGGTGAGGTGTACCGTTCTCGCAAGAGCAAAAACTGATCCTGAAGCAAAACAGCCACCCCTTGGTTCCTTTGGTCTGAGGCTATATGGTCATCAAATCATGTGGCGCGCTCAGTCTCAAGATTGTGAGCCTTGGCTGAAATCGTGAAATCAAACAACTTAATTCAAGGTTTGTCACGGAACAGTAGCTTTGTGGTTGGGAGGTCGGGCAACCGTTGTGGTGGTGTTGAAGAACTAATTTAGTCAGTGTATTTAGAAATTGCGCTTGGGAGAGAGTTAGTGAACCATGTCTTGTTGGTGCTCGAGCTGCGATATATCACATAATATATAAATTAGTGAATTAGTGGGAAACTAGTGATCAGACAGGTAGAAGGTAGTGAAAAGTTGCTCGAGGACAGAAACCTGTGACGGCATTCAACCTCACTGAATGCGTATTGTTTGAGTTCCTCACTATTTTGTCATTGTTTTGCATTGATCTTTTCATTGTTTAATACCGACAATATAATCAAAACAGAATAGGTGAGAAAATAGTGAAACAGTGATGACAATGCGTTAAATCGAGTAATGGCTGTGCTTGACAGTAGCCTTTGTGCTGAGGACAACATTTCGCAATGTTTCGCTGGTTGCGCCACAAAGCCGCAAATCGAAATGTCATTACATGTGCTGCGTGTGGCTCACGGTGATAAGGTATGGTGCTATGATGCTTGGAGAGCCCATCAAACCCAAGCATGTGACGGGAAGCTCACCTGCACATTGGTAGTGCCCGCACTTTTCTCTGAAGCGAGCCTCCAAGATGGATGGACATGTCGTTTCACTGGACAGGATATGCTCTGGCACTTGCGGCGCCCTCAATTACTCAATGCTTTTGCTTTGCTCTTCGGGAGCTTGAACTTCCCACTGTCCCGAAGCAGCGAAATCACCCTGCACAGCACGGTTGACCAGCCAGGAGAGGGAGGGATGCTTGCATTGCTTGCATTGAATTGAGCAGCCCGTAGCACCTCGAGAGTCGTTGTTTTTAAACACCCTCCAGTGGACGTGCCAGGTCGGCTTCTTGGGCTACACCTACTTCGGAAATGCGCGTGAGCAACCAAAGTCAGTTGCTGCATCCGAAAATGGAGCCGGGTGTTCACCACATGAAAAGTAAGGAATACAGTTGGTCGGGTTGCGGCCGGTTCCAGACGGTAGATTCGGTGGATTAGACTCAATGACATCGATCATGCAAGCCCGAGGGCATCGAAGCTTTACTGTACAGGCTTCATAGTTCCTCTACCGTGCTTCCAGCCTCCTTGCGACAAACGTTTGACGATTGGACAAAGTCAGAACAGATCCTCAGCCAACAGGCATTCGTTTCAAGATGCTGGGGGCACCATAGAGCACCTGTGCAGGCAAACGATCTGCCAGGAAGAGCAGCATCCTGTGCACACTCCTCGTTGAATTACCAGGTCGTGTGCATAGGGATATTTCTGTTCCAAGCCGATAGCTTGTGGGCAGGGGCAGCAGGCAATGTCCAAGTTTGCAAGAAACTGCTGATCATAAACAGTAAACCCTGTTTCTGCCTACAGCCGTAGCAGCGTTGCATCCAACGGATGCTACCGGAAAATGGAATGCCAGACATCATTCGACTCAGTTCGTTTCGATAATTTGGGTGGCTCGCACCATGCAGTCTTAGAAGGTTGAACTGTAACCCGGGCCAATAAGATGTAAGTGTTGCTACAAACCAAAGGCCACCATTAGTATTGATATGGCAGGTGAAGGTAAATGGCTACTTTGTGGCGACGTTGACGCTCTTCGCGCTTGTCTCACAGGCGCCCCACAGCCATGCAAAAAACTCCTTTGTGGCACTTGCGGCGAAGTCTTGTCGGGGTCAGCCGACATGCTAGTCTAGGAAGCTGCTGCTAAAGCTGCAGACACTGAACATGCGAGACGCACTTCTGATTCTGAGCAACACGAATGCTTGCCCAGGTTGGGGCAGCTGGAAACGGCACTGATTGTCAATGCGGAGAGGCAGGAAGACATAGGACATCGCACAGAGGATGCAAAGCTGCTGAGCATGTCCGAATTCAGTGAGTGCCGGCAGAGTTGACGCATGGGAAGATAAGAGGAAAGCACATAGCCATGTCCTCAGCCTGCTTCTGTTGAACAAGGCTGAGCCCGTCGAACCTATCCTTCCGCTGTATGCCACGCTGCCGATGATAGCGTGCACCCGTCATGCTTGGCAGCTCATCGCTTGATTGTTCTTGCAGTTGAACTCGGAATGATGATCAGTCGGGAAGCCTGCTATCCAGAATTCAAACTAACGTTGCATCTAGATGTGCATTGCCTCGGTTGGTCGCACTTTCCCAGCTTTTGCAGGATACTGGTCGCTTTGTCCGGCCTCTTCTCCGGCCTCACCTTGGGTCTTATGGGACTGGACGCAACTCAGCTCCAAATTGGAGGTAGCTGGTGTCCCTTGCCTTCTGCATAGCGTCGCTTCTGAAGCGCCACAACCTCGAAAGCACTGGGCCTAGCGAGGTAATCGGCCTTCAGATCGTTCAGAAAGGTGAGAACAAGGAGATGGCCAGGCCTGGGTTGAACCGGGAAGTCGCACCTGGCTTAACAGGAGGGCATCTTGTGCCTGTCGGCGTTGCAATGCCTTACATCCCTTCACAACAGTCTGTGATGTGCCTGGTCAGTCAAGAAGATCGAGTGAAGGTGTGCAGCGAGAATCGCGCCAATTCGAGAGTCTGGAAACCAACTTCTGCCACTTGGCGAGTTCTGGGCCGGTTCTTGTTTGCGCTGAGCAAGTCAGGTTCAGCAGGGACTGGTGTGCTTGGAAACTTGCCTCGCGGGTTCTCCAAACGAGAAGAACGAGGAGAGAAAGAGAGGGAGAGAGAGCCAGGCGCCCTAAACCTGCAGATGAAAGAACGATATGGAATGTTGCCAGCAGTTGCAGTGTATTTTCTGCTGTCAGGGATCGTAGTGGGGCCAACGTCGCAAGCGGCGGGAGGGTTGCTTGGTACGGGCTCTGACCCAGCGGAAGGAAGGTGGGATGTTCCTCCATCTGCCTAGCTACGGGGAACAAGAGGGAGACAAGGACGTTGAAAGCATGTGTTGGTCTTGGGCGGGAGCTGCTTGTGCTCATGCCCAGGGAGAACGGCCAGAAAGAGAGAGGGAGAACGGGCTCTGACTGTTGTTGTCCCTTAAAGCCTCTAATCAGGGGCGCGCCTTTCGGCGCGGGGGGCTTAAGACGCCTCCTGAACCCCGAAGTGA
>CAJNDV010007058.1:36228-46535 GCA_905221635.1 Symbiodinium sp. CCMP2456 | reverse complement strand
ACCCTCAACCCCAAAAACCCTGAACCCTAAACCCTAAGCCCCAAAACCCTGCACGCCAAAGCCCTGAACCCTCATGGCTTCCCACCTGAAGCCTCTACTCCCGAAAACCCGTAACCCCAAATCTGTATAGAACCGTTTTGGGTTTTAGGGTTTAGGGTTTTGTGGTTTAGGGTTTAGGGTTTGGGGCTTAAGGCTTAGGGTTTAGGGTTAGAGGAGCCTCTGTACTGCAGTATGAACCACCTGTAAAACCCCTTTTGCCCTAACTCCAAAGAGGTGGAGAGACAGCCCTAAACCCTAAACCCTAAACCCCGAGCCCTAAATCCAAAAAGGTGGAGAGACATCTCCCCTTGGGAGCTCTTTGAAGAGGTCAACGACTGACGCGCAGATCTTAGCAATAGGAAGAATAGTAGTAATAATTTTAGGGTTATTGGTTTAGGGTTTAGGGTTTAGGGTTTAGTTTCCATTGTAGTTCCTTTTTTGGGTCAACCAATTACATATTAAGGAGTTTTTGAGGTATCCCCAAAAAGGAACTACAATGGAGACTATAAGAACTAATAATGATATCAAGAGGACGACCTACTACTACTGCTACTACTACTACGACGACTACTGCTACCACTACTACGAGTAATCATAGTATCAAGTAGAGTCAAAATTAGCCATAATACTGCTGCCTTACTTAATATGGGAGTTTCCGAAAATATGGGGTACCTTATTTTGGGGTCCTTATAATTCGGATCCTACTGTAGGGTACTATATTAGGGTCCCCTATTTTCGGAAACCCCCCATATGGAACGGTGTTGGGGCTCGGGTCTTGTGGCTCAGGGTTCAAGGTTAGGGTTTAGGGTCTCGGGGTCAGGGGCTATAGGGGTTATAGGGGTTAACCCTAAACCCTAAACCCTAAATACGGGTTATAGGGTATATTATAGGGGTTATAGGGGTTATAGGGGTGGGGCTCGCGGGGTTCAGGATTTTCGCCCAAAGCCCT
Organism: Symbiodinium sp. CCMP2456; assembly: GCA_905221635.1. Taxonomy (NCBI): domain Eukaryota; class Dinophyceae; order Suessiales; family Symbiodiniaceae; genus Symbiodinium; species Symbiodinium sp. CCMP2456. Next base: position 45,547 of record CAJNDV010007058.1, on the reverse strand, counting down.
TCTGAGGTTGTGTGGGCATTGCCGCAAATACACCGTCACCACACTAAACGCTAAACCCTAAACCCTAAACCCTAAACCCTAAACCCTAAACCCTAAACCCTAAACCCTAAACCCTAAACCCTAAAGCCTAAGCCCTAAACCCTAAACCACCAGATAAAGATGTAACGGTTCAGAGAGGACTTGAGAACACTCAACCCCCGAAACCTCAGCTCTGAGCATTGCGCCCCAGGGAATGCGACGGGAATGCAGTTCAGGGTGCACTTGGAGGTTCAAGGGCAGTTATAGGCTCCTTTAAGGGGCTCTATAGGGTTTAGGGTTTAGGGGTGGTTATAAGTGGGGTTCCTTTAACTAAGGGTTCCTTTAAAGGGTTCTACAGGGTTTAGGGTTTAGGGGTAGTTGTAAGTGGGGTTCCCTTTAAGGGGTTCCTTTAAAGGGTTCTATAGAGTTTAGGGTCTAGGGTTTCAGGGGCAGTTATAAGTGGGGTTCCCTTTAAAGGGTTCCTTTAAAGGGCTCTATAGAGTTTAGGGTTTAGGGTTTAGGGTTAAAGGGTTCCTTTAAAGGGTTCTATAGAGTTTAGGGTTTAGGGTTTAGGGGCAGTCATAAGTGGGGTTCCTTTAAAGGGTTCCTTTAAAGGGTTCTATAGGGTTTAGGGTTTAGGGTTTAGGGGCAGTTATAAGTGGGGTTATAAGTAGGGTAGCTATGACTATAACTCCTATTAGGGGGCTTATAACCCAACTTATCACTCGCCATGAACCTCCAAGTAGGGTTCAGGGCTTCGAGTTTGCAGTCATTGCAAGGTCATTGGGTCCATTGCCGGAGCCGCATACTGTAGGGGCCTAACTAAATTGCGAATACTATTTTGGGGGTTCCTTCGGGGGTTCCTTATTATAATGATAGTAGAATGGGCCCCAAACCCTATTCTAATTGTTAAGGCCCCTCTACTAGAGAGGCCGGCCTAGGGTTCCTTGCCATAGCCATAGTTATACTGGAATGTTCCCCAACAGCGGTTTAGGGTTTAGGGTTTAGGGTTTAGGGTTTAGGGTTTAGGGTTTAGGGTTTAGGGTTTAGGGTTTAGGGTTTAGGGTTCCAACTTAGTAACTTTTGCGGCCCCGAAAATAGCTTAAACCCCAGCCTACACCCCGACCCAAGAGAATCCACAGGACCAGGATCGGTCCTCAAACTACTTTGGTGGAAACCTCAACATAAACGAACCTTGTCACCAAAGCCAAAACCCTGAACCCTAAACCCTAAACCCTAAACCCCAAACCCTAAACCCTAAACCCTAAACCCTCAACCCTCAACCCTCAACCCTGAACCCTAACCCCCGTTGGGTTTGCGCCGAAGGGTTTCATCCCTATACCAACAGTTTTCGGCGTTTGTATCTCGCTGGGTTTTTTCTGAGCAATCTCAGACTCGAGCCCAGGGTAGAGGTATCCTTTTACTCCTTGGGCTGGGATGTTTAGGGTTTTCGGTTTTGAGGGTTTAGGGTTTAGGGTTTAGGGTTATTCTCTCCTGGACTAACCCGAAGGCTTCACAATTCGAAGCGCCCGCAGCCAGAGGCAGTCTCACCGCGGCAGAAACGCTGCTGCACGGGATAAGCTCAAAAGCATTGCGGCCGCTGCGACTGTGCCATTCTGATTCCTTCTGTTGGTAGGAATGGGGTTGCGACTTTTTGCGATCTTAAGTGTGGCGGTTATCTTATATTGTTGGTTTTGACAGTGCCGCCGGGGCAATATTTCCCAACATCCCAAGCCGGTAATGCTATAGCACTGGCGTCGTAATAATTAGGAGTAGTATATAGTAGAAGCCAAAAAGTTGGAACATCATTCTCCTCGTGCCCGTAAGCTAAGAGTATAGGGACTCCTAGCACTACAGTAGTCCTCCTAAGTCAATCCAACTTTCTGGTGTTCTTCGCTGTTGTATATCCTTGTCCCTAAACCCTAAACCCGATATATCTTTGTGTGCAGTAAACACCGAAGCCCTACTGATTAAGGCCTCCGTATTTATACTTACGTTGTAAAAACACCTTGAAGCCCTAGTGTGCTTCTTGAGGGCTGCTGTGTTCTTGGAGGTTCATGGGTAGTTATGGGTGGGGTTATAAGTAGGGTAACTATAGTTACAACCCATATTAGGGGACTTATAACCCCACTTATTACTACCCATGAACCTCCAATTTTAGCTGAAGCGCGAGACTCTGGACACCACCCGGACCCCTTAGGCCTTGCGTCGGGCGCTGATTTTGGTATTTGGGTTGTTCGGCGCTGTGTTGGCGTCTACAGCGCTTAGCTTCGTGCCGTGTTGTGCAGGGTTCTATTCGTTTCCATCGTTTTGGAAACCCTAAACCCTAAACCCTGACGGTCCAAGGCCTGTTTGGGCTTTCTGCCCACCTCCCTGTCCCCCATTCGCACAGGTTGCGCCTCTTTTGAAGGCTGTGCAGGCACTTACGCACTATCAGGCTCGCCGGTTTAGGGTTTAGGGTGGAGCAGACTTGAAAATTTTAGAACTCAGGGTGCACGCCGTTTCAAGAGAAAGGGGTCGGAAATCAGTGCAAGCAATGAGCGTCCTTTGTGCGTTGGTGTTGGGGGATTTAGTTGGATATAGGGATCGGAATAAGTGGTAATGAGAGTTTTTCAGAGTTGAGGGGTTCAAGGATTTTCCATGATTTTCTTCAATGCACCGGTCGGAGCTGTGGAATAGTATCGTCAAGCATTCAGACTCGCATACTAGGGTTTGGGTTCGTGGACATGTCCCGGGCAATGGTTTCTCCCAGAACTCGACCCCTTTTTTACGTATTGAGCTCTCCGTGCTACATTCTATGTCCGGCAATCTTCCTGCGCACCCGTCGACCACCTACTGGTCTTCTGGAACAGCCTTAAACCCTAAACCCTAAGCCCTAAACCCTAATCACTAATCCATGCTAATCCCTAAACCCTAAACCCTAAACCCTAAACCTTAAACCCTAAGCCCTAAACCCTAATCCAACCAACAGCTCCCAAAACCCTAAACCCGAAAGCTTAGACTGAAGGCCCTAGGCTCTCTCTGCCCCTAAACTAGATTTTAGGGTTTAGGGTTTAGGGTTTAGGGCAAGGACCCTGGTAAAGCCTAAACTCTAAACCCTAAACCCTCGTAATGCCGAAGGAACCTTCAATCGAACCATCCTTAGCTCTGTGAACCAACTCCGTATAGACCTTCATCGCATAAGTTACCCTAAACCTACACCTTGAACTCTGAACTACTCCAAACCTTAAGGAAGCTTTAGCTGACCCTACATCTGCAAGCCGAAACCCCCAACCAGAAACCCTAAACCCCCAGATACCAAAATCAAAGGCCCTAAACTCTAAACCTCAGTCCCGGAACCGATGTCTCGCGCAGGGTGGGCACACGAGACATGTGATGGAAGATCCCGCCAAAACAGAGGAGCAGGTGTGCTTCACTAATATAGCGGGCTAAATACTTTGGGTTTAGGGTTTATAGGGTTTGGGGGGGCGAATACAGCAGAGGAGGTTTCGGAGGGTTCCTTAAATTTAGGGGACTTGAATATGGCGAAGTTTTCAGGCTTCTATAGCCGAAGGTTGAGTGAGTTTGATACCAGTACCGTTGTAAAGGCTGTACCGGGGCTCAGCGCTTTTAGTTATTCGGCTTTAGGGTTTAGGGTTTAGAGTTTAGGAGGTTGAGGGTGCAAGATGTCAGTCTCTGTGGTTTGGGATGTTTTATTCCTTAAGGACGAAATGAACCTCAAAAGGGTTTCAGGTTCAGATACCATATAGGGATTCATAGTATAAGGGTAATTATAGGGGCTCTACTTATAAGGGTAATTTAGTCCCCAAGGTTTTAGGGCTTATCATTAACTAGGTGGCACTTTGGGTAACTTTAAACTTGCCCTTGCAGCTCCTATGGAGGTACCTACTCATAAATACTTTGAAGGACCCCAAAACCACAACCCAGTTAACCGGGTTGCCACCCTCGCTTAGAGCTTCAGGGACCTTCTTTGGATCCTCCAAGGCACCATCTCGGTCTGATTTAGTAAAAGGGTCCCCTTATTCCCTGTAGATTTCGGTTAGTATGGAGCGCTAAAGAACCCTATTTTTTTCTGCTAAAGACTTTATCGTATGGCTATCAAATTCGCAAGACTGAACGGTTCTAGTGCGAGTTACATTCGTGCTTTCTTGGGTTTCATACCAGCTAGAGCCTAGAACTGAACAGATGGGCTGCTGGCGTGGCACATTGTGGCCATTCTGGCGGTGGGCGCGGCACAGCGCAGCTCACTGAAAATATGAGGCTGCACAGGAGCCTCCAAAACTTTCTCTCTGGCCTTCGCCTTGCTATGCATTGACGCTGCTTTGATGTTACCCTAAACCCTAAACCCTAAACCCTAAACCCTAAACCCTAAACCCTAAACCCTAAACCCCTAAACCCAGCAGCACTCCGCCTTGATTGCGGTCGTTGGTATCATGGACTCGATCTTAAGAGATGCTCTCTTGCGCATCCGACAGCTGTTGGTCGTCCGCCCCTTTTCTGGGGGCAGGCCATACCTTAACCCCAAATGACTTGCCTGCTTAAAGAACTTTCTAAGAAGGGAAATCATAAGGAAGAGCCCGGATGATAAACCCTAAACCCTAAACCCTAAACCCTAACCATAATTCCCATAGTCTGGGGCCCTTGAGGTAATGCAGGATTTAGATCATCAGCCGTAGCACCTGAGCCCGCGCAAGCCGAATCCATAAATCCGAGACCCTAGGACCCAGACCTTACTCGTTAGGGTTTAGGGTTTGTTTGGTTTAAGGTGTAGGTTTTAGGGTTTGGGGTTTAGAGTTTTAGGGTTTAGAGTTTCAGGGCTTAGGGTTTGTTTGGCTTTAGGGTTTGGGTTTAGGGTTTTAGGGTGTAGAGTTTTAGGTTTTAGGGTTTAGAGTTTAGGGTTCAGGGTTTCAGGGTTTAGGGCTTTTTCCGTTCGCGCTGCAGTCTACCTAGAGGGCCTCAGTCCCTGAAGTTCCTGAATAAAGCTGAAGCCTGGACTAATGTAGGGGCCTGAATAATTACCATATATATATATATTTTTTTTCTTTTTTTGTATTTTATTTTATTTTATTGTATTTTATTTTATTTTATTTTATTTTATTTTATTTTTTTTATTTTATTTTATTTTATTTTTATTTTATTTTATTTTATTTTATTTTATTTTATTTTATTTTATTTTATTTTATTTTATTTTATTTTATTTTATTTTATTTTATTTTATTTTATTTCATTTTATTTCATATATAAATATAAATATATATATATAATATTAATATATATATATAATATATATACATCTTATAATTATTGAGATTTACCAAATGACCAGACTATCAAATCTTGAGAAATCATCTAAAAATTTTAAAAGAATCATATAATTCTATTTGCTTAAGAGGTTTGAAAGAATTTAGATATATATATATATAGAGAAATATAGATCTTCAAATAATATTTGAGTTAAAGCTCAAATCAATTTTTATTGATCCTTTTTTATTTTTATTTTGATCCGGCAGCCTTTAGGGGGGCGGGGGGGGAGGGGGGTGGAGACTGCCTACGGAGAGCCCAAATCCATTGGAGGAGGCGAGATTTCACCGCAGGACCCTGGGGCTCATTTTCGGGTTCACCCAAAGCGACCCCCCCCCCCAAGAGTTTTTGGAGGGAGGGTTACTGGGGAGGGGATTAGAGGTGGGGTTTAGAGGAAGTCCGAATAGGAAGCTCTGACCGCTTCGGCCGGCCTATATCACACTCTCGAACCCCTTAAATGTGCTTGGACACTAGACCCTAAGCGTAGACCATATAAATCCTTGAAGCCTAAGCCCTACCCTACCCTCTACACAAATCCAAAGCCCCAACCCCCTAAACCCAAAGCCCTAAACCCTAAACCCTAAACCCTAAGCCCTAAACCCTAAACCCTGAATCCAAAGCCCCAACCCCCTAAACCCTGAACCCTAAGCCCTAAACCCTAAATCCAAAGCCCCAACCCCATACCCAGAGTGCTCTCAGGCCCGGGAACGTTTGGGAACGGCTGCTGAGTCATCTTCAGGATCCCTGCGTGATTTCAGGACATCGGGGGTTTAGGGTTTAGGGGTTTAGGGGTTTAGGGGTAGGGGGGGTTTAGGGTTTAGGGTTTAGGGGTGTAGGGGTTTAGGGGTTTAGGGGTTTAGGGTTTAGGGGTTTAGGGTTTAGGCTTTAGGCTTTAGGGGTTCAGGGTTTCGGGTTTGGGGTTTGGGGTTTAGTAAAACAGGGGTCGGAGATTTGAGGCAGAGGTCGAGAGTTTAGGGTGTTGGAATTCTCCGCACATTTGCGCAGCTCTAAACCCTGTAAGGAAGCTTTTTGAAGGAGCCCCAAAACCTTATGCGATTTTCGCAAGTCGTGTCAAGCTGTCGGTCCGGGCGTCCGACGAGGGACCCCTACCCGGCGGTTTACGGCTGGTTAGAGTTGTTTTAGAGTTTAGGGTTTAGGGTTTAGAGGGGTTTTAGGGCTTAGGGCTTTAGGGTTAGGGTTATACTTAGTTCTCCAATACTACCCAAGCTTTAAACTTGCTGGGATCTTATAATTTGGTAGCAATCTGAAAGGTTAAGATTTTATGTTTTTGGCATGTTGCGAAAGTAAGTATATAAGTTATATAAGTAGCTTACTTACTCATGTCAGGTATAACTAGGTAGCTGAGGAAGTCGGCCTTCACCTGTATCAGCCTCCCATACTGCCATGATTACCATGATCAAGAGTTTCGGCTTTGTGCCAGCCCCGGCAACACATGAACTAGTTTTAGGTCTAGTTTCCCTTACATGGGTCTACAATGCAGTACCCACTGCATCCCGACCCTTCAAGCAAAGCCTGTCATAGTAGGATTTCGGCAGCAGGGTCAAAGTCCAGGGTGTAGGGTTTAGTGACCCACTGTTGATGATATAAATCCTGCATTAAAGGACCCTAAACTGTGGGAATTATGGTATATACCTTGTTATGGGAAATGCGGGATTTATATCATCAACCGTAGGGTTTAGGGGTTTAGAAACCACAGTTCAGGGTGTTTGAACGCGAAGATTTGCCAGGATCAATCCTGTGGGTTTGAGGGCAAGGAGTATAGGGGTCTAAATATTTACCTATGTCATTTCGGGGGTTCTTCAATATAAGTATAGTATAACAAACCCCAAAATCCGATTCTACTTATTAAGGCCCCTACATTCCTGCATTGGCCGATAACCCTCAAACCCTGGTCAAGCTGTTCGCGTTCCCAGGAGCAATCGAACGTTGCACCCGAATAGTTCAGAGTTTTGGGGCTTAGCAGTACGTGACCCGAAGCTCTGAAGGCTTTTTATGTTAACCCGAGGTTTAGGGTTTAGGGTTTAGGGTTAGGGTTTAGGCAGGGTTTAGGGTGTAGGGTTATAGAAGAACTCTTACAGATCGCTCAAGAACTAGGTCCCTGATAGAATCCCTAGATCCCTCAGCCTCAGCGGACCTCTTGCAGAATAAAGCCTAAACCCTACAGCCGACACCCCTGAATCCTAAACCCTCGGCCCTAAACCCTAAAACGAGCTGCCTACACCCCTGAACCCTAAACTTTGGGCCCTAAACCCTAAAAGGACCCCAAACCCTACTGTAAACCCTAAACCCTCAAACCCTAAAGGGACCCTAAACCCTAAACCCTAAACCCCTAAACCCTACCCCTAAACCCTATAACCACCCTAAACGCTACACCCCTAAACCCTAAACCGCTAAAGCCTAAAGGACCCAAACCCCTAAACCCGAAAACCATAAAGGGTCCTAGACCCAAAACCCCTAAGCCCCTAAACCCTAAAAGGACCCTAAACCCCTAAACCCCTAAAAAAACCCTAAAGGGACCCCAAACCCCCAAACCCCTAAAGCCTCTAACCACCCTAAACCCCTAAACCCAAAATCTCTAAGCCCTAAACCCTAAAAGGAACCTAAACCCTCAACCCCTAAACCCTAAAAGGACCCTAGACCCAAAACCCCTAAACCCCTAAAAGGACCCTAAACCCTAAACCTCTAAACCCTAAACGAACCCTGAACCCTAAAAGGACCCTAAATCCTCAACCCCTGAACCCTATAACCACCCTAACCTAAACCCTAAACCCCTAAAAGGAACCCCTAAACCGCTAAACCCTAAAAGGAACCCCACACCCCTAAAGGAGCTGCGGCGGCCTTGCTGGGCAGCTGCCGCAGCGTGTACCGGAGCAGCCTCTCCGACCCAGGGTTGTGGGAGATGCTCCCTCGGCTGAGTTTAGGGTTTAGGGTTTAGGGTTTAAGGTTTAGGGTGTAGGGTTTAGGGTTTAGGGTTTAAGGCTTAGGGTTTAGGGTTTAGGGTTGTGGGAGATGTTGCCTCGGCTGCAGGGGAGACTTCCGGGCTTTTAGGCCTTGGGGGTTTAGGGGGTTTTGAGGTTTTGGAGTTTGAGGTTTTGGAGTTTGGGTTTGGGGTTTTAGGGGGTCTTGAGGTTTTGGAGTTTGGGTTTAGGGGTTTGGGTTTAGGGTTTTGGAGTTTGGGTTTAGGGGTTCGGGTTTTAGGGTTTAGGGTTTTGGAGTTTGGTTCAGGCTTTTGAGGTTTGGTGTTCTGTTTTTTTGGTTTTAGGGTTTTGAGGTTTTGGGTTCTGAGTTTTTGGTTTAGGGCTTTGGGTTTAGGGGAGGGAGAGTTGCATCACGCACCTCGTTCAGAACGGCATGGATTCCTCGTTTGTCTTCTCGTTTGCAACAGACGATTAAGGCTGACCCTAAGGGTCCATGTACCCGAGTAGTATATACTTGAGCCTCACAGTACATATATAGGGACTACTTTAAGGCCAGTGTATATACTATATAAGTACATGGGCCCAACCCTAAACCCTAAACCCTAAATCCCTAAATCCCCAAACCCCCAAACCCTGAACCCTAAATCCCTCAAATCCCTAAACCCTAAACCCTTGGGGTAATGGTTGAAGGGTGCAAGATGAAAGCCGAGGATTGAATTCATGCTTACAGGGTTGATAATCCTAGGGCCTACCTAGACCCTAGAGAGAGAACCTGCCTACCTGGACCCTAAAGAGCCTACCCGTTTTGGGGTTCCTTATCATGATCTCTTTATAGAAGTCCTTTAAAAAGCTAGGGTTCCTTCTCATGACTTCATTATAGAAGTCCTTAAAGGTAGGTTGTTTGGGGTTAGGGTAGGTATTTCAGGCTGACTCAGGCTCAAGAGCTTCATGGCGACGAGATGTAGGTGTTTGGACGCCTTTCCGCAATGCAGCGGCTTGCACCAGGGGCCTTGTGGTTCTTGATGTCGAGGTTGAAGAGCAGGGTTTAGGGTTTTGGGTTT
>CAJNDV010007047.1:48023-68895 GCA_905221635.1 Symbiodinium sp. CCMP2456 | reverse complement strand
AGGGGGGCAACCATTGGGGGGGAAGGGCGGGCCCCGGCCGAACCGGGATCATATGTACTTGCATGAAACCCTAAATTCGGGTTTAGGGTTTGGGGGTTTGGGGTTTAGGGTTTAAGGTTTGGGCTTTAGGGTTGAGGGTTTAGGGACCACTGCAACGACTGCACCAACACTGACCACGGTCACGACCACTCACCACCACTAGTATCTGAGCACATGGATGCCACCAGAATGAGGCCGAGGTCTCCGTGCTCTGCAACATTCTGCAACAAATCGGTGAACTTTTACTTTGCTTAGGCTCTGACTTTCGATGATAGGCTGGCTGACCCTGAATCCTAACACCGGAAACTTCATTCCCGTACCTACCTTTACCTTGGAATCCTAAACTCCGGGCCTAGGCCTTCCACGCGTGCCCGTTACGAAGACGGTGCCCACCACCTTCGATCCGGTACCGGAGCACGGTCTCGTCGGGACGAGGCCCTCGTCAAACTTGCCCTTTAGGGTTTAGGGTTTAGGGATTAGGGTTTAGGGTTTAGGGATTAGGGTTTAGGGTTTAGGGTTTAGGGTTTAGGGATTAGAATTGGCGGCCTCTGGTGGGTCGGCTTCGACAGGCCTGTGCCTCGGAGCGCGTACTTCGTGGGAAAGGAAAAGGACGCATCAAACGGCGTGGGGTGGGAGGGGAGATGAGGAACAAGCCTTCCACGATCAGGCTTCGACAGCCAACTCTACGCCCAAAGCTCCTAGATTTTGAACCCTTTAAGCCTGAACCTACATAGCCCTTCAACTGAAACCATCCAAAACCCCTGAATCAAATCCTACAGCCTCCAAAATTGCCCCGAATCCATCTCAAACCCCAAACCCCAAACCCTATACCCTAAACCCTAAACCCTAAACCACTAAACCCTAAACCCTAAATCCCTAAACCCAAAAGCCCCGAATGGCCATCCGAAGTCCGAATTTCCCCGGGCCGCCTCAGGAGTGCATGTGGCAGATCGAGGATGGCCTTACTTAGAGGATCATGGGACTTAGTAAGTCAGGTTGTAAGTACCCTACTTGGGCTTATAACTGTAGTTACCTTTTTTATAACCCTAGTTACTAAGTCCCATGATCCTCCAAGTAGTCCAAGAAATCGCACTTTAGGGGGACCAGGGCTTTCGGAGCTCAGGTTTTGGGGTTTAGGGTTATCAGGTTTAGGGTTTCAAGGTTTACTGGTAGAGTTTAGGATTTTTGAGGCTTGGGGTTTCAAGGTTTAGGGTTTTAAGGTTTAGGGTTAAGGGGGTTGTAGGAGTTGAGGTGCAGGAGGTCGGACTATGAGGGTGGGGTGCAGGCGGTCTCGGGAGGCATGGCTTGCTTGGAGGTATCGCCTCCGAAACATCTCATAGGGTTTAGGGTGTTCGGGCTTAGGGTGTATGGTTTATGGGTTAACGGAACTGAGACAAACCGCCGATTTCAGACTGCCAGCAAACTGGTCCTTAGGGTTCTATCTTTAGAAGTTTAGGAGTTTAGGGTTTAGGGGTTTAGGGTTTGGGGGTTTGGGGGTTTTAGGGTTTAGGGCTTAGGAGTTCAAGAGTTTAGGAGTTTAGGGTTTAGGAGTTTAAGGACACAAGCTCGTACCATTTCGCGGTCTTCCACTGTACATGCAGGGCCTGGTGCAGACATGGGCCAGTCGCCCCAGGATAGCTCGGCATGCGAGAACAGTCATCTTCAAGCCACCTATATCTATATATATATATATAGTTATATATATATATATAGTTATATATATATATATGTCGCGTTCGTGTGCTTGTTGCTGCTGTTATGTTGTTATTTGCATCCTTGCTTGTAACCTTTACCACCATGAGCTTTGCTAATGATGCTGTTCCCGCTACGATTTTGCCAACCACTACATGACTACGACGTCCCCTGCGGCACCCACCGTTGCAAAAAACATCAATCACCGGCGCTTGGAATGCTGGATTGCCTTCTTCTCGCATCACCTTGCGACCCTTCGGCCCGCTGCAGAAAGGTCTGCTACGAGAAGGGTGGGCAAGTATGCACGCCTAGCCGGCACGCATTGGTCGCTTGCGAACTGCATGCCACGTGAGCATGAGGAGCCACCTATGCTGGTGTCTTAGGAACTCCAAGATGCTGGCTCTAGCAAGCGTAGAACTCCATGATACCGGACCTTCTGTATCCGGAGCCTCTATATCTACGTTCGTGCCATGTTCGCAGGGCTCATGCCACAGACCTACCCGGAGCAGACGGCTGGCCGCACGATGCAGCGGCGGGCGCGAGCCCGGTAGTAAGTGTCGATAAGAAGAACAGGAATATGAAGATCAACAACATTGTGAATAGCATAGCAACAATAATAATGACAAAAATAGTTCAATCATAACAACATACAAAACAACAATAATAAACACGATGACAATGATAGTAAATACACGAATAATATTTAGAGTAATATCATTAACAATAACAACAACAATAACAATAACAACAACAGTAACAACAATAGCACTAGCACTAACAATAACAATAGCAATACCAAAACAACAACCAATATAACAATAACAATAACAACAACACTAACAACACTCATGATCATGATCGTAATCGGAAAAACATAGCCATAACAATAAAAATTATGCTATTGACAGTAGAAACGAGTAACCACCATCAACATCACAATGACAATAAGAACAGGTACTCCCCTCCTCCGATTAGCAACCCGCCCCCTGATATGAGAACCGGATTGTGGGAGAGCCCTTGGCCCGGAATGCACCCAAAGAGGAATTTTGAAGGTCCGAGACTCTTGTGCAATTCGGCGCCATGAGGGAGACCCTAGGGATCGCCCAAGGGTAGAGGGTTGGGACATATAACTCATTTCTGAACCTGCATCGAATCTCTCTCTCTCTCTCTCTCTCGCAGAGTTATGTTTAGGGATTATCCCGGCATCCGAAATCTCACGTGCCAGGGACGGGTTTAGAATAGCTGCACAAATTCATTATGTACCTGCGACCGAAATGAAGAGCTAAAACAGGACCCCTACTTTCAAACAGATGTCCATGGAAAGCTGATTTTACGATTTGGGGGGGGGGGGATGGGGGCTAAATAATCAGGGGCCGAGATTAGTAATGATGCGAGTAGTAAACGTACGATAATAACCATATATTGTTTAAGCAAAAAACCCTGATGCTCCAGTAGCCAGTTGGTTTGCCTTGCAGAACATGGGCCCCGCAGAAAGTGCGGCCGCCAGAAAACTGATGCAAAGTGAGACGCGACCTAGTGACTTCGCCTCACCGGTGATCTTCAACTCCTGTCAGGCATGCCTGGTTTACAAACAAGCAACACCACCTATTACCAACTAGGTCGACCAAAGAACTTTCTTAAGGCTTGCGGGAACGTCTTGGCCTACTGCTCCCTATAATGTAGGGGCCTTAGTAATTAGAATAGGGTTTTGGGGTATAGAATGCTATAGTTATAATAATAAGGAGCCCCAAAATTGTATAGGTAATTATTAAGGCCCCTATATTAACCACATGCCCTTACGGCTCAGTCTTGCTGCAGATAGAGGCCTTCTGCTCTCCTGTCTGTCGCATGCAGGAAGGGTTGCGCGATTTCCAGGACTCTTTGGCCCTGACCCACCCCCACACAGTCAAAACTCACAGCGGCCCCGGCAAAGAAGTTTCCGAAGAGCTTCAGGAGCCCAGCATATGAACTCTCTGGAATTTGGACACCTTCTACTTACTACATTTTTCGTGAGTCCTGAACCTTGACCGGAATTGAAGACAGTGGGCCTTGAGCCCCGTAATTAGGGTACATGCTTGTCTTGAGCCCATATCCTGCATCCGTTTGCTACCATGTCACGGCTTCGCTAAAGACTGCCTGCACGAGGGGCTGGAAGATCAGTGTTCAGGTTTGTCTTCCGGGTGTTTTGGTTTTAAGATGTCTAACAAAAGGAGTAACAGACTTCCGAGGGTCGGAAACAACGACTTGGCTTCACGATGAAGATCTTCGGAAACAGGGTAGCAATGTTCAGCCGCTGCTCGCTGCAAAGCTGGACTCCTCCCGGGCGCCACGAGTTGGCGGACACCCTCATGCATTCCCTAAACCCTCCAGGTACCTACTAAAAAGGTCCTAGGGGCTCCAGAACCCTATGTAGCAGGAACCTGGGAGGTTAGGGCTCGTGATCGGATACAAGACCACTCTGTGTGCTCGCCGAAAGCCGCCACTCCACTAGACCTTCGACCCTCTACCGCGCCTAGGCTCGTAGGCACTTGCGAGTTGGAGTTTCGAAGAAGCGAGTCAGGAACCATCCTTGCAGCAGTTGGAAGGTGCGCTGAATGTGGGTAGTTGTCAAAATTATGGTCCCTTAGGGACCATAATTTTGACAACCACCCCTGTGTAGTGGAGATGGCCGCGGAGTACGTGACGTACCAGGTTTTCCAACAGCTGGAGAAGACTGCAGCTGTGGCGTTATCGCTACCTTTCCGTTCTAGCAGGGCAGTGCCCACCTTGGTAAGCATTTTACAGGTTGGCCTCACGAGTGCTATGTGTTTGTCATAGCAGAGCTCTTGCATGGGCAAGTCGGGAGGCTCTGAAATCTGGATTCAGATGGGCCTTGGGATATTTTGGGTACAGGATGCGCTGAGATTTAGCACCGGTGCCTAGCAGGTGGCCTCTTCACGAAAAGCCAAACCCATTGAGTCGAGATGACAGCCTAGGCTAGACAAGAAGGATCTGATGAATCTACCAAGTGGTCGCTGAATGAATTGGATGGAGATGGTACGCGTGGCTTGTAAGGTGGGCCTCAGTGACTAGAATAGGGTTATGGGTATTTTATGAACAACTAATGAGGACTTTGAAGGCTGTTGAAACGATCTCCGGTAGCCGATGCTGCATACCATGACTCTCATGACATCCTTATCACCCCCTGTAAACACGCTCACAAAACCCTATAGCGCCCTTGCTTCAGGCTCTTCCGTGACAAAGGCTCCGAAGAACAGGGCCACGACGAAACATGTGCCAAGCAGCCACCTGGACTTTGGCGGAAAATCGCGGCTGACTGATACCCTGCCCTGGTATTTGGGATCCTTTTGCGGTGCCGCATGAGAGGGCAAGTGCTACGGTCGAGCTTCGAGCACCCACAGGCATCACGAGCTCTAGGAGAATCTGTGGGCAGAAAAGTACTTGCAGGTCCAAAACTCTTACAAACAAGTTCCGGCGGCAAAATTCTCTTTGCACAAGGCTTCACTGCTTCCACGCGAGCCGGATTGAAACCCCTAGCCTCCTTCATGAAAGCAGGAAAGAACGCTTCACAGGAGGGTCGCACACCGACCCCAACCGAAGTCCTCGAACCAGTCAAGTAGCGGAAAGTGTACTGCCAGGGATTTTGGGAGACCTAATAAAGCTGGTGTGACTGTCCAAGCTCTGCTGCCAGCACCCAAACAGATAAACCCACAAGCCTTACGCTTTTAATCAAGCCTGGGACTTTTTCCTGTAGTGAGGCGTTCAACCCGAATGCCATGCACCCTGAAGCCAGGGGGCCATGGCGTCCCCGCATACATGGGTGTGGGATCCTTCGGGGGGAAGAAGCGAGCGCCTTGGTTGTCTCCATGTCTGGTTTCGGGTTTAGGATGGTTTAGGGTTGGGCCCCAGAGAGCGAGATAGTTTTACCCAAATTGATTCGCAGAATTTCCAGGTACAGAGAACATCCAGACTATCAAGAGTCTATAACGAGTTCGCACAATGCACGCAACATTCACAATAATGATCAATCGCCGAGGCCTTTGCAATACGGTTGGTACTGCCGCTAACAAGGCTACAACAATTACCTGTTGTTGCTCATGCTGGCCTCATCAATGGGTGAAATGATCGCAGGAGAAGCTCTCAAACACGGATGATGGTTGACTTGATCTGTGAGGCCAGTAGCATGCCAGTATTTCGACTCCCCATACTGCCAGCTGACCGGATCTGTATGGCAACACAAGAAGATTGCGGAATAGTATCGTCCGTTTAGAAGTCACAATAGCACTGCGGAGCCTGAGGCCCCATAAACCCTAAACCCTAAACTAGAGGCCCCATATCGAACAGCCACCCACACATGACATGGGAGAAAGTGCTTCCAGGGCTGCACCTGCGGCTGGTTTTCATGGTCCCCACAGTCACTGCTAATCAAAGAGGACCGTCGAAACCATATTATACACGATATGTTATATATTATACACTATGTCTTACATACTATGTTACTATGTATCACACACTATATACTATATCCGGATTGGGCAGTTCAGGCTCCTGTGCCAGAAAGGTTGCCTCACAATCGTGATGTCCATTCACTGATTCTGAGGTTGCTAGAAATTAGTTCAATCACGAATTGCTGAGATAATTGCGTAACCGAAAATTTCAAAGTATCTTTCCTTTTGCATTGCTTTGGGGTCCCTTCTCTTCCCACTTTCTTCTAGGGCGCAGAGGCTGGTGCCCAGGCCGAGCACCATGAAGTGCACCATGTAGAAGGCCATGGCTATGTCTCCTTTGCGAGCCCCAAAAGAACAGACGTGGCCTTTGGCTCGTGGGGCGAGGAACAAAACACAACAAATTCAATTGAGATATTGATAACGATATTGGAAATGCCTGTACCAGGTCTGCTCTCAAATATGCAGGCTCAGTACGTTTTCGATTTCAGGGTCAGAGCATCCAGACAGGTCACCCATGAACTCCATCGGCTTGCTTCGGCAAAGCTTTGCCAGAGGTCCATTGTTGCCGCACTGCGTCAATGCCCTCGGCAAGGTTTGCAGCTTCTCGCTCGAATCTTTGAAAGAGGCACAGGGAAAAGCGAGCCGTCACAATATGGGGGTTTCCGAAAATCGAGGACTCTAATGTAGTACCCAAATAGTACGATCCATATTACAAGGACCCCAAAATAAGGTACCCCCAAACCCTCAAACCCTAACCCTAAACCC
Source organism: Symbiodinium sp. CCMP2456 (assembly GCA_905221635.1). Classification (NCBI taxonomy): domain Eukaryota; class Dinophyceae; order Suessiales; family Symbiodiniaceae; genus Symbiodinium; species Symbiodinium sp. CCMP2456. The sequence continues at coordinate 61,951 of CAJNDV010007047.1, read as the reverse complement.
TATACCCCAAACCCTAAACCCTAAACCCTATATTGCGAAGGGAGGTGTTGTCTTCAATCTCTTCCGGAGCGGCGCTGAGGCAGCTCGTGGCATGTCTAAATCCAAATGTATGGGTAGTTGTCAAAATTAGGGTCCCTTTTGGGGTACCCTAAATAATAGGTGCCGTATGATAATAAGGACCCAAAAAGGGACCATAATTTTGACAACCACCCATATAGGGGCCTTAATAACTAGAATAGGGTTCCTTTAAAGGGTCTCTTAACGAGGTGGTGTCTACAAGAGCTATTACGGGGGTTTAGGGTTTCGGGGCCTTCATAATTAGAATAAGGTTTCGGGATCCTTTATAGTATATTTCGAATAAGGACCCCCCAAATCATATAGGTAATTGTTGATGCCCCTCTATTATACTCTAAACCCCAACGGCACTTGTGCTTGCGGAACCCCCAAAATAGTATACCTCAGCCTTAACCCAACCAAAACCCACTTTTTTGTAGGTTCTTATTACAGGCCCTAATATGGGATTAATAGGACCCTACAAAAAGGTAGGTTCTGGTGGGTTTAGGGTTCGGTAATTATTTAGGCTTATAGGCACCCATAGGCCCCATAGTAGTTCCTGTTTGGGGTTCATATTTACAATCCTATAAGGTAATCCCAAAAAGGAACTACTATGGGGCCTATGGGTAATTATTTAGGCTTCTATATTCTTCCGTCACGCGGCAGGATCAGGTCGATGAAAAGCAGGGGGACGAAGGCCTGGCATCGTCGGACACGGATAACTTTCTGCAGTAAGCACTACCCATAGGCCCTGAAGAAGTTCCTTTTTGGGTTCATATATAGGATCCTATAAGGTAACCTCAAAAAGGAACTACTTTGGGGCCTCTGGGTAGATTGGGGACAAGACTTGTAGCGTCGAAGCCCGAGAGGCAAGGCTTCGGATGAATAAAGTAACTCCATGATCCTAGGGTTTAGGGTTTAGGGTTTAGGGCTGTCAGTTCTGCTTCGCAGATAAAAACTCCTGACCCCCCCAGACTTTCCTTCAGCAAAGTTTGTAAGACTGAACTTTAGACTGGGAAGCTCCGCCGTAAACCCTAAACCCTCAACCCTAAACCCAAAGCCAAAATCCTAAACCCGAAACCCAAACCCAAAACCCTAAACCCTAACCCTAAACCCTAAACCCTGACGCAGAAACCCAAATCTGCCTCCCAGCTTGCACGGACCAAGCCCTCGCGGAGTTGCAGCAGCCGGAAATCCTTCAACGGTACCTGGGAGACTACTGCCATCGAGGCTACCTACTCGCAGGGACTATAGCCAAACATTAGGAAAGTCATGCCAACGGCTAGCAGCACAGTGACACGTTCAACGCCTGGCCCAAATCTGCGGCTGGTTAGCTCAGAACGCTTCTGACTCTCACTGAAGACTGAAGACAGACAGAAATCTCCTCAAAACAAAGGCATGCAAGATCATAAACACGACTGCAACAAGTTGATGGCCAGACGTGTGTAAAGCTGGCTTTCGTTTTGCATTGATTTCACAATGGTCAGAAGATCAAGACGGCTCTTTTGCCGCAGCAGATGAGCCAGAACGCGACTGTTCTGAGGCAACCTCTTTTGGGGAACGCCTGTCAAAAGTCAAGCACAGGCTTAAAGACAGGGGATGCACTGAAACATACTGAAACACTTGCATGCTCATAAGGCCTGGCATCCGCTACGGGAACCAAAGGCCAGAAGAGTGAAGACCATCGCGACTATGCCAGCGGCTATGGCACCGGCTGGTGATATTGGCAGGAGGCCGTTGACGAGAAGGCTGCCTCCGGCCAAGAGGATGAGAAACACTAAGAAGATAGCCATGGTAACGAGGCCATCGCCGACCCATGTTGATCCAAGGGAAGCCCATCTGCTGCAAAGGCTCCACATGACTTTGATGCACAACATGAGCCAAAACATCGTTATGCCAAGCCCTAAGCTCGTGAACTCAGCCAGAACAACCTCGAAGGGTGCCCCGGCACGGATCATGGCTACACAGACATCAACGGCCATGCAAAATGGGCTGATAACTATGAGCAGTGCGTAGCTCAATGAAAGGTCCACTCCGGAAGCTGCCATGAGCTCCTGCCTCAAGGGGCCACGCACGTACTCTATGAAGGCTTCGTCACTGCCATACCAGGCAGAGATGGCCAGGTGTACGAAAGCCCTGTCAGCCGCCGAGTGGCATTGCACGTTTTGCAGGTCGAAAGTCTCCAGCGATTCGGTGAGTTCTTTCTCCTCTCTCATGAACCTTCGGTTGGTGTGTATAAAGAGCACCAGGGGCAAGAAGGAAAGATTCGCAAGAGCCACAATGCCATGGCCTGTTCTCACCGCGACATATATTGCGCTGCATAGACCGCTAGCCAGCCTTACTGGGGATATACAGTCAGTAGTCCGGTTTCCTTATTAAGTTTTACTAAGTTAGGGTTTAGGGTTTAGGGTTTAGAGTTTAAGTTCCTTACTGTAACCCTAAACCCAGCAGCATGAGGAGCAGGATCTGGCTCTCCACGAAGAGCGGCTTTAGCTTCAAAGGCTTCTGCGGGTTTGCCTTGCGAAATGCGGCCAACTCGAAAACGCACCAAAGACCTGAAGAAACCCTAAACCCTAAACCATGGTGATGGTGATGATTGAAAGACCTGCAATAATGATAATTATAATAGTAACAATAAACATCGCAATGATGACAAGCGTAATAGTAAGCATAGTCAATAAGAATCATGAGCTCGTTGTAGAAACAGCTGCAGATCATCAGACGGGTGTGAACATGGGTGAGTAGCACGTCACCAAGAAACTCAGCTCTCCTTACCCGTAACTCTAACCCTGTGCTTTCATATCCAGGAAGCCGACAGCCCACAGTTTAGGGTTTAGGGTTTAGGGTATTAAGTTCTTGTCTGCAGAGGCACGGGTCAGGTACGGCGGCGACCATAGAACATGCATCTCCTTCGAGACACTCAAGAAGCCTCCCAGCCCGTAAATCCAAACTGTGTTGAACTGTACTCGCCCTTGATCTGCAAGCACAGTGAAGGCGGTGGAGAAACTCCACCAACAAAGAAAATGAAGACGCCCTCCAAGACGTCAGTGCGTAAATCCCTCGTTGCTTCATTCTCCTGTCTGTCTGATGAATGCTGACCACATCGAGAAAACATTTCGGTGAGAAACATGCGCAGCTGCAGTAGGGAAGTATGCAAAGAGAAATCTGCAATGCCAGTTTGCCGGCCAGGTGAGTCCATGGAGTGAAAGGACACATAGCCTTGAAGCCCAGGACATGCACGGGCCAGGTCAAGTGTGTTGTTGGGAGCAAACCAACAGCACTCAGGATACATACCACTAAAGCACAGCAAAGGCTGTGCATCAGTAAGGTTCCCCAGCCGTGCTGGAACAAGAGTGAGAGCACCTTCCTGCTGCCTCGCGTCCTCCAGGTATGTGAAAAAAACACATCGAACTTGTCAAGGGGCTGCGACATGCTCCATAGCTTCGTTTGAGACTCCAAGTCAAGTTCTAGAGGTGAGGTTTTCCACAGCTTGCCGAAGTTTCGGAGGGTGACGACCAGCGGGATCCCCCGGAGGATTTCCCTCTCCACCTTGAAGCTGATGGCGCGTTGGACCATTGGCAGGTCGGCGCTCCACTCCGGCTTCATGGACAATGTCAACAGCTCTGAGCTCCAGGAGCTTCTCACCGACACTCGGGGAGGAAGAATGTCATCAGGAAGTACCAACTCGAAAGCTGAGTCGATGGAGTCACCGGATGAGCGTGGTGACTCTGGCTCTGGAAAATAATTGTCGTCATACTGCGCAGCGCCGACGACTTCCACGGGCAACGTGCCCACCTGCTCTTCACAGCAAGCGCTGGCGCTGGCCTGTGCGCCCATGGCAAGGCGAGGAGCTGCCGCTCAGGCATGCGGTAGCTGTGCTGAGGAACAGACTTGAGATGCACAGCGTGTGTGAGGACTTCAGTTCCGGCGAACTGCGAGCCAAGGACCGGCGTCGGAAGTCTCTGATCTTCTTGCCACATGGACTTCGAGTTCAAGCTCCTTCAGCCCCTACAGCCCGTGCCCCCGAGACTACAAGATCTTTACTTTGATCCCTGGAAGCCAAGTTGCAGAGTTGATTGTAATACCTGAAGCCAGCACAAGGAGGTACCCGACGCCCAAGGCGGTGGCGCGCCATCCCCACCTGGAGTGCAAAGTTGGGCTTACAAGGGCTTAGCATCCTGAGCAGAGCGAAGTTTCGAGCTGATGATTTAGATGTTGTTTGTTGCAGTTTCGGGTCCCTTGTCCAACTGCTGCTGGTCTAAAGCCCAGAACATGCCAGAACTCCCTTGCCGGGAGGAGCCTGTTTGTCAATTGAGGCCTGGTTTAAATGGGCTTGAGGTTTGGGGTTTCAAAAGCTTCAGAGATATGAGCTGAGGCCCGACTGCTGCATGAGTCAGGGCTTCGTCCACGTTATGCCATAGCGCGGAACGTAAGGCCCGAAAGCCAATGCGATTGTCAGTTCTCCTGAGTGTGGACTATAGACTTAAAAGATCAGTACATTAAGCAAGCCGATCAGCAGTTACCTCAAGTTCCCTCCGAAATTGAGACAAGGCCCTGTATGAATCAAAACACCACTTGCAAGGGCCCTACTGTTGCAGAAGGCCTCGCACCCTCCGACTCTGCAGAACAGCGCCGGGGAAGGCGGCAAAGAGCGGTCAGGTGACCTGGCTGCAAAGTAATTTCGGCCCTGCTGTTTTCAGGGTGGTGCCCCGCGATGCACGAAGTACCCATGCTGGCCGTCTTCGTCATCGTCCTCGTCTTTGTCCTCTTGTCCTCCTCGTCCACGTCGACGGCGCCGTCGTCGTCAACATCAACGTCAGGTCCGACGACGACGACGACGACGACGACAACAGCAACAACAACAACAACAACAACAACAACCACAACCACAACCACAACCACAACCACTACCACTACCACTACCAAAACCAGAACCCCAACCCCAGCCGAAACAGCAACTGCAACCGCCACCACCACTGCCACCACCACCCGCAGCAACGTCACCACCACCACCGCCACCACCGCCACCAGCACCACAACTACTGCAACCGCACCAGCACCAGCATGACGGCACCCGTACTACCCCCACCACCGCGAGGGCGAGGACGAAGATGAGGACAAGCGCCAGGACAGGGACCAGAACCAACAGACACGACGAGAACAACAACAGACTGCAGCAACCGGAGCATGTACATGCAAATCAGAACACATGATGGGGACAAACAAGAGAGATACCTCGATGATGGTAACTACAACGACAATGCCGGGGGTTTCCGCAAATAGAGGCACCTAATATAGTACCCTAAATAGTAGGATCCTTATTATAAGGACTCCAAAATAAGGTACCCCTAATTTTGGAAACTCCTATGCATTGCCTCCGCCATGGATCCGCTCCACAGCGGCCAGACAACCCATTGCGAAGACTGGGATCCGGCCTTGGCTAGGCATTCAGGTTAATGTCGGGTCCTTCATAATTAGAATAGGGTTTTCGGGCCCGTTATACTATATGTCTAAGAAGGAACCTCCACAATAATATAGGTAATTATAAGGCCCCTAAAGTATCAGCACTCCTATCGCCTCCATATCATAGCTTCGCGTGGGCCGCTGGGAAGCCTCGATGCCCGAAGCCTCCCACCGAAGATCAACTCACCGAACTTACCCATAAACCCTGAATCCCAAAGCCCAACATGTCACAAACAACCACAGCAGGCTAGGGGCTCAACGGCCAAGCTCTGGCACTCCAGTAGGACCATTCGAAGTTGTTCGGGCTCATCCAGAAGAGGCCAATGCAGACCTCAAAAGCAGATCTCAGAGTGTAGAAAACCATCTGGTGTTTAGATTCGGGGTGCTTATTCCAGCTACCGATATGCAGCTTTTGTTGGATCCTTTAGGCCTCCACTTCTACCCAGTCACTTTGTTGTCTACTTGTCTTGTTCGGTTCGGTCTTACTTCTTTTAAGTTAGAGACATCATTCATTCTGACGACCCCATAAGCGCTGCAGCTCAACAACAATCGTACAATATAATGGTCATTATGTTGTGTTAGTGGTATATTCTATTCTGCTCTGTCTGCTCTATTGAACTGTATTATATTGTATGTATGATGTACTATATCATACTATACTGCATTATATTGTGTTGTAAAACATGTACTGTATTGCAAACTGTATGCTATAATATTCTACTGGACTACATTATTCTACACCGTATATGTTTTGATGTATAAGCTATAGTAGTAATTATGCTACATGGCAGTGTATCATGTTGTATTATGTTATGTTGTATAGCTATATAATGTTATATCATGATATAGTACAGTATATTCTCTGATATCATATTGTAGTATAACAGACTGTACTGTATTGTACTGTCATGTATTGTACTTTATTTTGATTTGTTGTGTTGAATAATATCTTTTGTTGCATTCTACTATGATAGTATTCTTGTTTCGTTGCAACATGTTATTTGCGGAATATCTTATAATATAATTTGCTACATGATTGTATGTCACACTATGTTATATCATATCATATCAATATATATAGAAGTATAGTTTTGATGAATTAAGGTATATTATGCCATATTGAAACATATTATGCTATATTGTATGTATATATTCTTCTGTGCGACTCTTCTTGTTCTATGCTATTTTCTACTATACCATGTTATGTTACCTTATATTCTGTGTTATTTCATATATTATGCTATATTATGTTATGTAGAGCCATATTTCAATATGCTATAGGTCAATAAATGTTGGTATGGTTTGCTTCCTTGTATTTCATTGTAACATGTTACATAAACGTATGTTATATCATACTATACTGTATGCTCTATTCTATCATATTCAACCATAGTGTATTATGTTCTATGCTTTTTTTAATATATTTTGCAAGATCTCGTTATATTGTATGTTGGTAAATTATACTAGATTATCTGGTGTTATCTAAGTATAACATACTATAACAGTTTATATAGTTTTATCTTAAGTTATGTTATATTATGTTACAATATATGATGTTACATCATACTATATCCTTTCTACCTTGTACTCAATTATATTTCATTTTAGTATATTTATATTGTATAGTATACTCGATTCTGTTGTAGTATATTGTATTATAGCATATTACAATATGTTATGGTATATGGTAATATATAAACCATTCACATGATCGCTGTAGAAGACGATCCATACCTGGGCATCAGCTAAAATCGCCTTGGGACGGTCATGTTTTTGAGCAAGCGGCAAGGGACATGAAGGTCACGGCCTGGAGCCAGAAAAGTAGGTGCACCATCAGACGTCGTCGCTGGACATTCTGCAGCCATGAGAGCATGCTCGGGAAGACGATGTAGAAAACCGCCATGGTTTGCACCTCCGCGGGGTAACAGACTTCACCCATCACAAACCTACTCAGACACTGTGAGCAACTGATGAGCTGAGGTCCGCGCTGTCCAGGTCACGAAGTTGCTGGGTAGCTCTATTTGAGACTCGGAAGGAAGCCAGACCTGGGCTTCGGGCATCCGTGACACACGGGGCTGGCATGGGATAGTTGCTATAAGGGTTACGCACTATAGTACTGTTTGGGTTCTACATCAACTGGGTATGATGGAACCTTCGCTGAGTCTTGTGCTGCGGGCTGCGGGCTTTGGCATCCTATGACGTGCCCCCCCCCCTCAGGGCAACTATCAACAAAACGAACCCTTCCTGCGAAAACCGAACGATGGGTCTTTCGAGTCCTATCTGCAGATTTCCGCTCTTTGCTTCCGAGGCGCAGTGATGGGAAAGACCCACATGTTGAGGCCCAGAGCCGTCAGCACCAAGTTGAAGTCCCATTTTGGCGAGGAGAGGAAGGACAACGATCCTGCCTGCTACGGCACTCTGCAGGGATCAGCCAGCATGACAGGAAGTAAAATATCAGGAAACTCATCAGTGGATTGCACTGACACGGTAGTGAGGTTCGAGCGATGCCGGAAAAATCCGAGCAGACAGTTCTCCCAATGTCGCCTTGATGAAGATGCGCTGCATCATGAAGTAAAGAGCATTGGTCAGCACGTACATCGGGAAAAGCCTGCTTCGGGCACTGGTAGATCGGTCAAAATTCTGCTCTTCCAGGGCAAGTGGCAACCAGACAGAAATCCCCTAGGTAAATTTATCGTCATGCCTTGCAAATCGGTTGCGCCAGAAGCGGCGCTTGTTAAAGTCGGCAATCCGGCTGCTTTCACCACCCTGCGTTGGACAACCCTGCAGACACCTCAACCCCAAACCACAAACTCGCAAGGTTTACCTAGACCCAGCAGCCCTCTGAAACCCAAAGTAATTGCCAACTATTGAGGGCTAAACAGTATGTTCCTTGCAGGTCCTTTTTAGACGTTGTAGGGCTCATGCAGCACGAGAGGATGTCTCCCAAACACAAAAACACACACAGAGTGCCAATGAGGCTGAAGGGCAGCGACCAGGTCCTTCGCATAACCAAGAGTCATGACGAAGCCGGAGAGAAGGTAGAAGAAGCCTCCAGCGTGGTGAAGCAAGAAACTGCCTGCTTTTTTTATGAACTGCACCACTCTCCAGACTTAGCTGCACTACTCAAACCCTTGCAAAAACAAGCTGGACCAACTATGCTGGACACCACATGCGTCAACCCCCCACGCATCCCAAAACCTCGAAACAGTCGCTCCAGAAAGCTGTGGACAACCCCGACCCAGGACATCGCTCAAGCCTAAGCCATACAGATCGCAACGCCCACTCCCAGCAAAGTGTCTCATGGATGCGCCACCGATCAAGTCCACGTGGAGCGGAGAACCGGCGATGTAGTGACCGAAAGCCACATGTCTCGGCGGGGCCAGGGTTCAGCTGTTTGAGCTTATATAAAGGTTCGATGGGGTTTAGGGTTCATCGACGCTGTTATGTCAACTACGCGCAAGTTGACACACCACAGGGGTCTGTGCGGCTTTGACTGACTTTGGTTTATTGCGATGGGGCCCACGCACACAAGCCCAAACGAAACACCTAAACTTGTTCGACCGGAACTGCACCTGTCGACACTCAATTTCTTGCCATGCTGGGGGTCTGCAACTGGACTGAGTAGGTGGGTGGGTTCGTAAAGAGTGTAGTACGCGAGTCCACCAGCACTCTGTGTTGAGGGTGCGCACGCATACACAAATACGTGTTTGTATACATACATGTATATATGCAGTAGTGTGTTTACGTATTCATTCATGTATTGATTATTTAGTTGCATATGCTCTATTTATTCTCTATTTATTCATTTTTGTATATGTCTATGTTTTGCTCATTTGCTTAAGTGTGTGTATATATATATATATATAGACACAGATATATAGACACAGATACATACATACATACATACATACATACATACATACATACATACATACATACATACATACATACATACATACATCTCTCTCTCTCTCTCCTCTCCCTCCTCCTGCAAAGAGAAGAACGAGGAGCAGGGCCGCCAGCCCGCGGAGTCCGGTCAGCGCCAGAGTGTCCACCCGCTCCGAGCCCTGCAAACGTCTGGGCGCACGAGGGACTTGGGGAAGAAGTGAGGGGCTTTGGGATTCCCGTTGGAGGATGCAGAGTGCAGGAATTCAAGGTCTCCATACAGCTAAGGCGCTATAAAGCCTTCAGCTTACAACCGTAAGCCTTAAGTCCCAACATGATATCTAGGCTTGGCCCGGGCACACGATGAACCTACTTGCTAAGCGGAAAAGCACGAGACTGGCAATGCGATGACCAGTATGGGTGATGAAGATGATGATGAAGATGATGATGATGACGATGATGATGATGATGATGGCGAGGGTGATGATGATGATGATCATGATGGTAATGGTGAGGGTGATGGTGTTCTTGGAGATTCCTGGAGGTGCTGATGATGGTGGGGAAGAAGATGAAAATGCAATGATGCTGCTGATGCTGGTGCTGATGAAGGTGGTGATGAAGATGGTGTCGGTGATGCCGATGAAGATACTGATGGTGATGATGATGGTCACTCCAAACGCTTTGTGGTCCCAACAGATTCTCCAGTGAAATTGTTAGGATCAAGCTCAGCAATGTTATTACAACTGTTGCTATGGTTCTGCTTTTGATGTAGTTTCGAATGCCACGGCCTCACGATTGCATGGTTTTGGTGAGGTGTGTTGCTTGTGGTTGAGACTGCCGGCCGGGAGGCTCAGCCCGTGAACCTTGAGGGACTGGAAGTCCCTTCGGATGTGATGGACAGCAAAGTTCAAGACTCATTCGGAAGGCACCTGGACGTTTCGGACATTCTAGGCTCGTGGCCTTTCGGGCCCTACAAACCCGAAGGTTCAGATCTGGGTTTCAGCTCCACCTCAATTACTTACATCCTCTTGCAGATAGCTGCCTTGGAGTTAGGCGCCAGCTGCGCGGTGGCTGAATCTGCTGGAGCCTCCAGGGCCACGAAGCGATGAACTTGGGCCAATATTCAACTGCAAGAAAATGAACCAGACAGCTACGACTCAGATATCTATCGGTCTGCCTATCCGTCTAGAACCTATGCGTGACTACAAATGTAGGCGCCTACACCCATCTGTGCGTACACATACGAGGCTAATCTTGTTTTCAATTTACGCCGCACAAGTGCTCGGATCGTTCTCAGAATACCGTTTTGGGAACAGGTGCTCGTTCAGGTAACCAACATGGGCCCCCGATCGGACTCGCGGCACGATGCGCCTGCATCGGCGCCGCTCTTTGCCCGCCACGCCGGGGGCAGCAAAAGATCAGGTTGGCTGCTGCAGTGAGCACTAGCACAGCCACCTCAACGGACTGTTTCGGTTTGAGCTAACTGCTAACTAGCTAGCAGGGTGGCTAGCTCGCCAGCAGCCAGCTAAGATAGATAGACAAGTAGATAGAAAGACAGATAGATACACATACCTACAGATGGAGCTGCCACTGGCTTGCGGCGGTAGCTGGTGGCCGAGAACAGCACCAAACAAGCATAAGACAGACCAACAACCAAAAACATGCAAGGCAGCAAACACACCGCACGACGACAAAGGTGCTCCGAGCTTAGGCTCGGCTGTAGGATTCAGGGCCTCATGCGAATCAGCGTTTCAACGGCTTCCGGGCTCCCATGAAAAATACCATTCTAATTAATCACGAAAAAGTGGGAAAAAACTCCTGAAGGGCCGCCGATCGATACAGATTCTTCGGCACTTGTGCTTCCACTTGCTTATGATGTACTTGCATCAGCACGGTTTTGTCGTGACAGTGTTGAAAGTCAAGCCGTTGACACTGTTCTTGATGACGGTGATGGTCATGACTCATGACTATGAAGGATGCTGGCGAAGCCAATGACCCTCTTCGGCGCTCATGCTGCTTCATTGCCCTGTGGGTGATGAAGGCTGATGTAGGCGAAGGTGCTCGTGGTAATGGTGACGAAGGTGAAGCCTACACCCTAAACCCTATAAACCCTATAAACCCTATAAACCCTATAAACCCTATAAACCCTAAACAGGATCGAGCCTACCTCTAAGCCCGTCTCACAGGTCTGGCCGAGGCTCGATGCAAATGCTGACTCCAGTATCCGCCTGATCCATGGGCTGCTTTCTGTGAGTGTGTCGCTGCTTCGTTGTTGCTAGTTGCCGTTTAGGGTTTCGGGTTTCAGGTTTAGGGCTGCTACGATTCCTTCTGGCCTTCGGACTTGCTTCGGTCAGATCTGAAGCCCAACGTCGTCGACCATTGAGTACGCAGCTAGTTTGTGACCGAGCTCAATTGGGGGGAATGAGGCTGCGTTCGGGCCCGAAACGCGAGAAAGGCTGCAAGCCTCACAGCTTTCTTTTGCATGTATGTGCAGAGGTCGGTGTGAGCCCGAAGTACGTGTAGATCCTCTTGGCCTATAGTTTACCGATCATAGCAGTGACATTGGAATGGTAACATGAAAGGAGCTGCAAGCAGCAAGATCAAGACCAGCAAGTATGTCCATATCTATATATATATACACATACATACGTACATACATACATACATACATACATACATACCTACATACATACATACATACATACATACATACATACATACATACATATAATATATAAGCATACACACGCATAGTTGCAGCCAGGAGGCAAGACAAACATGAGGATAAAGGGTGGGCTGCCACACATAGATAGATAGATAGATAGATAGATAGATAGATAGATAGATAGATGGATAGATAGATAGATAGATAGATAAATAGATAAATAGATAAATAGATAGATAGATGGATAGATAGATAGATGGATAGATAGATAGATAGCTAGACAGATAGTCCCCCCTCCCGCCCTCCCCCCCAATGGTATTCCCTCGTTTGGTCATCCCCTCTCCTCCCCACCCCCCTGAAAAACGGCTAGGGCCTTAAGCTCGCCCGTGGAATGGTCGGGTGTTTTTGTTCCAATGGTTTTGCGTGTGATCATCCCCCCTCCTCCGGCCTCTCCCTGACACTCTTTCTGTTCTCTGTGAAACAAGGCCCTCCGCACAGCGCCGAAGGCTCCAAACCCGTGCATTTGGGATACCATTGGGGGGCGGAAGGGGGGGCAGAATACACATCGCACAACCATATGGTAGCATCTACATGTGTGTGTGTGGTGCCACATATATACATATATATGTATACACATATACATGTATGACATATACATATACATATACATATACATACACATACACATACATGCATACATACATACATACATACATACATGCATACATACATACATGCATACATACATACATACATATATCCATGTAGATATACACATACACGTATTGTCAGTTCGGTCAGATTCGGTCACATTCCCCAATAGTATAGCTTGTGGTCCGACGAGGTGTTCCGTTGGCAAACCAGCAGATTGTGGACCCAGATCTGTCCTTGACAACAGTATAGTAGCTGCTGTGCTTACGGATCCTCGTGTTGCTGCCACATCAACCAAAAAAAGTTCAAAATATATACAGATATTGGGCGGCTGGGGGACGCAATCCCTGTACCCGAAATTCTGCATGACACCACATCAAATGATTGGGAAAACAGCTACTGTACACTCGCACCCGCATGGAGGATGGAGTATTGACAAAATCCAGAGACAATCCCACACCCACCCACACCCACAGCGAGAGAGGACTGAACCCGATCTGGTCGAACTGCCGGAGGCAGGATGGATTACAGTTACAGACTGGAAGCCAAGCCCACCCAGCACCCACACCCTCAAACTACGATGGGACTTGCGTCTTGAATTTGAGGAAGAGCTGGTGCGGGGCAGGGCCAGGGAGCTCGCGGCAGTATGTATGTATGTATGTATATATATATATACATGTCTAGATGTCTATATGTTTATATGTCTATATGCCTATATGTCTATATGTATATACGTGTAACAGATACACGACTTCTCCTCAAACGAGAACATAAAAACTCCATGGTAAACATGGAATCTGGTGTTCATCCCATGATCCGCCTCCCAGGAGAGCGGCGGCGGTGGCCCCGGATAAGCATCGAGCGACGGGTCCCCGTGGAAGAACAGCTGCTGGTATAGCCTGCGACTAGGATTTCGGGTCTCGGGTTTACGGTTTCTGGCTTTAGGGCATTCTTGGCGGCGTGGCTACCATGCTCCCAAGTTCGATTGAAACTAGGGTTTTGGGGTTTTGGGTTTAGGGTCAATGTACCGATCCTGTCTAACAAAGGCATCTTTATACCTACATAAGCACACATACGCCTGCAAACATACTCATACATATGCATAAACATGCATCCATAAGCATACGTACACATACATACGCAGACATGATGCAGCATCGCCCGACTCCCTCCCCTCCCCCGCCCATGGTATACCCCCTTACCCCCCTCC